>JBBPJP010001165.1:0-10175 GCA_038088775.1 Boletus barrowsii
GAAGAGGCTCACTAGACTCGAAGGTCACTAGAATAACGCTATATTGCATAGAACTAGCTTAAGGGAAAATACAGGCGAGAAGTACGAGACTATATATACGGTAGGCCCCTGGTCTGTGCGAGATAAGTATGCGCAGCATACAAGTCATAATACTGTGGTGCGCAGCATGCACAGTAAGGCATAGTCCGCAGTGACTACGGATGAATATGAAATATAAGAGATGCGCAGTAAGGCGCAGTCCGCAGTGAGAAGTCTAAAGGAATGACTGCGGACAGAAGCGGAATGAAAGACTAAATGGGTATAGGCAGGGCGCCGTGTGAGACATAAAGGGAAACAGATCGAGGGAACGTATCTGGTAGTGTGGAGGACGACTCCACTACGAATACAACCACATATGGTGACGATAGAGTGAGACTAGGAAAGGCGAGCGAAAGAGTTAAAGAAAAGTGAGGAAAAATGACTACCTCCTTCGTAGACCGTAACAATATCTCATCTAGGATGAGGTAACAAACGTTCTTCCACACTGCTTCCAGGTCCTCTTGCTTCGCTGCATTAACTTTACCTGGCAAGAAGGTTAATGCATGAATGGTATACCCTTCAATCAAGATTGTGGCACTGCCAGTTGGTGCGCTCAACAGTAAGTTTTTGGGGCATCCACAACATCTGAAGAGGGCGACTATCGCCTTGATAACATAACTCTTCCCAGATCCGCCAATCCCGGTGATAAGTAGCATCATTTGCTCCGTGGATGCTTTAGTGAAGTGTTCAGTGATGATTCTGAATGCTCGTGACTGCTCCTCGTTGCTGTCCAGGTTAAACTGCTGATGCACATCATTCATGGCATCAGCCAGTTCAACGTCATTCATTCGGCAGGGAGCAATGTTCTCCGGAATAATGTCATCCACCAAGTTGCTAACTTCAAGGTGGGAATTGGTTACGAAGTGTCATGTGGAAGACGACGGACAAAGTTGGTCAATGTTAATCCTTGGCCGTTTCTTTGCTTTCTCCTTTGTCATTAGTTGACTGTGTCGTTTGACAGTTACACGATCGCTATCAGCAATTTCAGTGCAGGTCCCTTGGATGCGTTGAGCATTGCTTTGTGTATGGTCACCAGTAGATTGGGCAATACTGAGCACTTCCGCTTCATCATCGGGCAATAGTGATGAGGCCTTGTCTATGTTGTCCAGTCCAGCATCATCATAAAATGCAATGCTGGTATCCAAGATATTGTCATCTTGGTCTAGTAATTCAGAGAGAGGACTGCTATTGACAGCCAATTTGGAGTCGTCATCGTCGTGTGTAGGAGGAACAGCATGGTCTTGACTTGCGAGCATGGAACTTGTGGTTGCTCTGGCATCTCGACATTCAGCATCTACCTCCAGCAACCATGGTAAGACAATAGGGTGAGAAATCTGCTCTATCGAAAGCCTCCTTCCAGCTCAATCCATGGCCATGAAGGTCATCATAGGCGCGCCAGGGCATAAACAGAATAAGCAAGTACCGGTAGTATTCCTCATTGTGATCACAATCGCCATTGTGTCTTGGCAAAGCATTGCCAATAATAACAGGGATCACAGAGCACGTCCACATCGTGACGTCATGAGAGTCAGCTTGTGGATGGCATAAGGAAGAGAAAGGAGCATGCAAGGCATGTGAACAGCCCATTCACTATTCAGATTGTTCTTGCTCATCAGACTGGTCAATCTCCTCAATAGTGTGGTGATTTCTTTGCTTCACAGACCTCTTTGCAACCTAAGTTTTAATGAGCATGTTAACCGGTGGACATTTTACAGTTGTCATACCTTCTGTGTGTCCTCAAAAAACTCCCAAACTGACATGTTGTCAAATGAAGCACAGTTGGGGTGATACCAGTAATCCAACACATCGCTCACAACAGCAGTGTCACCTGAGGAGACATCAACCAAGACCTCTTCTTCAAAATGCTGATCATAATCCAGCTCATCGTAACCATAAACTCTATCCTGACAAGCCACATTGTCCTGGCGCAACCCTTTTAAAAATTCATACAACCGGAATGATCGGAATTCATGACTGCAATAGTAGTCACCACCACCAACAAGGTAACTCATAACCTGTTGATGGGAGATCTCTTCCCACCCCATAAGCATGTTGACTCATTTTGTAATGAGGTTCTGATCCTGGGCGGATTGAGTGGTGGACGAATCACCATCAAACTTCAGAGAATGACTCTTCAATGCAGCGCCCAACATTTGCATGCCAGCATGAATTTTCAGGTCGCTTTTCGTGATGTAGTATACCAAGGCTTTGGCCATGGGTCCCGAATGGATATATTTGATATCCATGTTGCTCTGCAGCAGAAACAAAATGATGTCGTTGAAATTGTTGATCCAAGGATGTAGTTGCTGAAGTTGAATGGATAGTGTTTCGGGGTCAAGCTGTGTGTGCGCCCAAGTCTTCCCATCTATACGCATGTGGCAATCTCCATCACTTCTGGGCTCACCATGTTTGAGGTGTTTGAAGCACATGTTGCTATGGACATGCCAGTTACACTTCACAGCAAGTCGTGTAATGAAAGCTTCAAATTCTTGCCAAAAATGCTCTTTATCAAGGTGTTCAACTCTGGGTGGTTGCTCAACTCGACAATCATTTACGTTGTCGTCCTCTTGTGGTTGTTCCATTGCTATGCAAGCAACAGGCTCAGTCATGCCTGGTAACTCACAATGAATCAGATCTTCTAGCCAGCGAAACACTGCTTCACGGAATGCTGGGTTATCTACCATCCGATTGCGAAGCCTTGTGGGGGGGAATTACCCTCAAGCCAAAGAACAAGATGACAATGCAAGGTTCCCCTACCCTATGCCTCTACTGTTCCATAATAAGCTTTGCAATGGCCAAACAGCCCTTTGCCATGACCAAATCACACGATGACATCCAGAAATGTCTGTATCACAAGGTGAAAAGCACGTGCAGCATGATCAGGATGCTGCGCAACGAATACTGCACGACTGTGGACAGGAAGGGAGTGCCAACTAGTGTCATCAAGACCTCCAAGGATTCTGATAGTAATGGAGAAGAGGTCATGTGGATTGAGGATAATGAAAAGTGCAGGAGTGGAGAAGTGACGAATCAAAGAACGAATCTCATTACAATGGCACAACTTGTAACCAGCAGAACCTTTCAAATTGCAGGATAGAACCTGGAGTTGTCAAAGCAAATCAATTACTTGTCATTCTGTCTCCGTTGCCACCTTTGCTAATGGGTCGTTGGTCCACTTGTTGGCAATATCTGTCAGATGCGGATGCATGACATGAAGTTGATTTGCAAGACATTGATGTCTCGACGCTTTTGTCAAAAATACAGTTTGTCAGGAAACATGTTGCTTTTGTATAATGTTCCAGTAAATTAAAGGAGAGGTCATGTCATGAGTGAAGGGCAATTTGTATTGGCATAAAAGACACTTAACCTGTGCTTCAAATGACAAGCGCTGATTAGAAAGACATCCAGGATGATGGAAACCCCCAATTCCCCAAGGATCCAAGTGAGGGAACAGAAATGAAAGCATTCCCGGATGACTGTCACTGACAAACCGGGTACCGGCTTGAGAGTTTAGGAACCGACCGCGATCAAGGGTGTAAGCAAGAGCATGCACTTTCATGGATTCACAGGAACACAGTAAACAATCTCCCAGCATGTAAGCGACATTGTCCATCAGCATTTCATTTTGCATAGTGGTCCAGTCCTCATCAACATCTTCTTCACCTGCACGATTCAACCCATCGATGTGCTTGACCTGGATACACTGAAGGACAGCATCATCCGTCAATGCATCCACAGGTGCGAACAACGCATTCAAATGGTCCTCACTGTAATGAACACCGCTCAATTGATACCATTTGTTATGGTTGACCAAGAAATCGATCATTTGAACCACCTTGCTTTTACAAACCAGGACAGGTCCAAACTGTTTCAAAGTATCCGCTGTAGGTCATCTTCCCCCTCCTGAAAAAAGGACACAAACAGTGTCACAAATTTCATCTGCAGTTGGTGGCAGAACATCACGCAAAGGTCCAGGATCCTGCAGAAAAATAGCTATGTTTCCGCAATTAAACTGTTGAGCACTGTCTTCAGGGATGTAACCTCCATGTTGGCCACATCGGATGAAATGATGAGTCATGGTTGATGACCAACAATGCGCAATGAGCAACAGTTCAAAAGGGGAAGCAGTTCAAAACGTGTCCATTATGTCTTCTGGAAGCCATTCTGTGCCGTAGTATAGAAAGTTGGCAAGTGCAAACCGTGGCTGACATGGAGTGCTAGCACTCAAAGAATGCCAACATGCAGGACACATCTGAATGGGACCAAATGACGTATGAGACAACATGCCATCAGGACAAAGAATGGCATTGCCATAGCAACCCAGGTTGTACAATCATGGCAGCACAGCGTCAGGTAGACAATTGTTGCACAATGTGGACAACATGGCCAAACTGGGAGTTACCAGTGACAGTTTCGAGGAGGAAAATCCCCATCCACAAACGGCGCACGCGATCTCTTCCACACGAGCAGGTGCCATTCATTCCTGCCACTCTCTAATTATTTCAAGCTTTTCATCAGGAGTCGGTAGTTCAGGAAATGCTGTTGACGAAGAATCCTGAACCACATCCACATGTCCCGCATCCGACTGTCCCCAACCACCTTCAATGTCTGCCAGCAGCCCAGAAGACAAAGCATGATTCGACATACATTGTCCACGAGATAAATGTTTGCAAGGAAGTCTCTGTGGAGCTTCAATGATGGAGAGGATCATCAAGCTGAATTTGCATAACATTTTGATGGGGGCAAGTGATTCGGCCAAACTGAAAGTACCGAGAAGGGCATGTGCATGAATGATGTGATTGTAGGATGTTAAGCAGCATCAGATGACTATCACTTGTAGTGCAACACAAACTGTGTGCCCAAGCAATGACACGCATCTGCTGACGAATGAAAAATTGAAACTGTTCAACCAATGTCCTGATACATGGCACAAACACAGGAAGTTCGGGCCCAGAAGGATAAATTGATATCGAGTTTGCTACATCAGAAGAAACAGCAAGAAACTGAAAGTGTTGTCACAGCAAACTGTAGCTGACCAGGGAAGACCACAATGGAGGATCACATTCCGCAATCATTCGGAATCCAGGTGGATGAGACACTACAAAACTGTCAACAGAAGCGAAAGGTCCGACAATTCTGAAACACTCACTGAGGATAAGGAGGATATGGAATTATTGAAGAGCAAACATGATGAACAGAAAAAAGTCAAGGACACTATTAGGAGCCTGTGGTGTAAGCAAGGTGCTATAGATACAAAGCTCACCAACAGAAAGGGGTTGAACTCGATAAGGCAACAGATGATACCAAATTCCCACGGAGTTTCCAGCTACAAAACCTGTCCCCTTATGGGTCCCGGAATTATTATATGAGGCTGTGTTACTCTATATATCCACTTCTGGGCTATGCACTCTCTCTCTAGCTTACCAAGCACAAGTGATCTGATTGGTCAGCCAAGAGAATGATTACTAAGGATAGGGGCATGGCTGTGCACAAAGGCCAGTGGTTTTGCACAGGTATAAGGCTATGTGTTGCCATGATAACAGCCACACTAAATCCCATGCTGTGCTGGAATCAGGTGACTTTGTCTCTGTGCAATACTCAGGGGCTTTTCTACAACAGGAAGCTAATACTAATCTACAAAGCTTAGTGTAGTAAAGGGTAATAGACTGGATATCATTAGAGATTTATGAGTATCTCTGGAAGGAATGAAGCTAGGAACATGAAACTTGGTAGACAGGTAGCTTATATGGTAGACTACCTGTGTATAGAATATGAGAATTTTCCAACCATAGGTTGGTCTGGAATTCTGGTTTCGAGTCAGGACTCAGCACGATATTGATTTCGTGCAGGTCACCATGTGGTTCAATCCATGTACATATATGTTTCACACAATGATGCCCCAGTGGTCAGCCTGATCATGAAGTGGACCTCTACAGCCTATACACCTGGCCCAGGAGGTAAGCCTTGACTACTAGGTGCCTCTTTCCCAACTAATGTCACTTGAAAGGGAAAAGGCCTCTTGAAGAGGCTAACTCTATGGATGTAATGAAGATTCTGAAGCAGGCCAAACTTGCAACTGTGGGCCAATCATATATGGTGATGCCATGAAGATGATGGAATGATTGATTGACCACCATTGCCACTATGACAACCCATCAGACCTGAAGCCAAACACAAAGCCCAATCTCACAGACTATTTTCCATCAATTTTGCTTCAGTATGTAGGATATGGTTGTTTTTTGGACATATTCCATGGGAGAAGAGATGTTCCAGGCATTGGCCAGGTGTTGACCACAGCCCTACGAGCAGCAGGACTATTTCACTGACAAGATGTCATGCATCTATCCAGACAAAAGTTGCAGACATAGTAAAGGATTACATGCTTTAAATACTGCATTGTCTGCATGTACTGATGGTTGTCATTTCCAGTTGATGCTGGCTGCAGTCAGTAGCAAGGCCAACTATCCTTGGGCAGCACAACACAATCTATTGTGTAGTCGAGTTCAAAAATAAGGGTACTGGCACAGTGATTCCCTATGTGGAGATGTGTGGCTATTTTGCCCACTCAATCAAGGAGGCACACAACGACTCAGTTCAATTTTGAAGCCAACCATGCCTTGGGATAAGCATCATTGGTCTGTGTTATGAATGCCCCTGATTGCCACCCCTGATTGCACTGGATTGCATCTATTTTTCCCATATTTTTCCCTATTTTTGCTGACACTCTTTTTACTAGATATTCAACATGCAACACAAATAGCCCCTATAACCCAGACATACCATTTATTTCCTAGTTCACTACCATTTCAATGGTTATCTTATCTTATCAGGTCACATGACTGCCACATGGCACTTTGGTCTCTCAAATGGAAATTCCTGGACCTGTAAGGGTACAGGTCTGTCGTCCTGTATCCGACATCATCCTCCTGCCTTTTTCAGAAGTGTTTTTCCTGTGCCATCCAGAGAGTCCCGTCCCCTTTCTTGCCCCTTTCAACTCACCTTTCCGTTCTACATACACTGCAATTTTTCCCCCTTCTCACCACACGCTCCTAATCGATTGCTGATCGCAAGAATTGACTGTCTTAGAGGGGTTGTCCTTGCATGCACTTTGTTGTTTTTCAAGTGAGTAACTTATTGTAATCTTTGGTGGTTTTGACTCGATCGTAGTGTCGCTCCCACGTGCATTCCGCAAGCTCTCGAATTGTGATCCTCCATTATCGTCTAGTTTTGTTAGTTACAGTTTCTTGAGGCAGCACTTCCAATTTGTTGAGGTTAACATGGCTGTTGCGGACGACATCATTGTTTATCCGTCAGGGTCAGTACTCCTGGTCTTTGCGCCATGTGTTGCTATGCTAGTGGAACAGTTTCAGTTCTTCACAAAACAACAGTTGCGGATTATCATGTGTGCCCATGGTCTTGCTTGCACAACTTGCGATAGTCGCTCCATTTTACTCAGTTTGTTACGCTCTCATCCGATGTGCGCTTGCAAAGCTCGCTATCTTTGGTTTGGCATAATTACATGCCCCCGTCAGAATGTGATGCAAATTCATTTTGACGTTCCTGAGGATGTGGCCGGTGCTCACCAGCGCTTGTGGGAACATGAAGAAAAAACAGCTCAACCCTACGTAGTCAAGTGAAGTTTTATGTGAGACAAAGATACGTCCAAATGCACACAGATGAAGGAAAATGCTCAACTATCATGCCAACAGGTCTAGAACGATTGAGACACAGTCTCATGGACATGTTCCGGAATGAACGGAAAGAACGGATATGCACAGAAACCTTGGAAGGCACATGGATTGGCACAGATGGACACGGATCTCGACAGAATACTTGAATGACGTTGGCTATGATCTGGAAAGTGGGAAAAGGGGCGTCTACAACTGTAGAGAGCAATGAGCTCCTACACTGTCTTTATCCATGTCTATCTGTGCCCATCCGTGATCAGATCATCAATCGGATTCGGTTTTCTTATCATGGATTCATCTTTCCTTTTCATATATCCTTTCCCACTTGCCTTCGAGACACATATGACCCCTTTAGAGACAGCATTACGAATATCATCGGACAAGTTCGGACAGTCTAGAGTCATTACCCAGCACAGGGATAATGGACTCCTTCCCATCTCCATCGCGCTGATGATCGCTGTAGAAGCTTGTCACTCTCTACAGTTGTAGACACCCCTTTTCCCACTTTCTAGATTGTTACCAATGTCATTCAAGTATTCTGTTGAGATCCATGTCCATCTGTGTCCATCTGTGTGCCTTCTGAGGTTTCCATGCATATCTGTTCATTCCATTCATTCTGTTCATTCCGGAATGTGTCTGTGTCCATGAGACCATGTCTCGACTGTTCTAGACCTGTCGGCATGACAGTCAAGCATTTTCCTTCATCTGTATGCATTCAGACATATCCTTGTCTCGCATAAAACTTCACTTGACTATGTAGGGTCAAGCTGTTTTTTCTCCATAGCCTTCATTTGACAGCTACCTTATTGGGACAGACAATCTTGGGTATGCCTGGACTATAAAGAGTTTATGTCTTTACACAAATATACATCTTTCTATTGTGCAAGATCTCCTGCCCATGTGCAGGATCGTCCTCTTCATCTTCTATTGTTTCCCTTCACTTCCAGACTCAGAACCATAGTTCTGAGCACTTCCAGACACTCTTCCATGCCTTTCCGACTCAGAACCGTAGTTCCATACCATTTCTCACTTTCCTTCTTGTCTTTTCCTTCTCATTTCATTTCTTCATCATTTTTCTTTGTTCTTCATTGTTCTTAACAACTTTAAGTCTGAGAGAGGCAGGGATTGCCCGATACTATAGTACATGAGTTTTGGGATAAGTCTAGGTAAAAGGGAACTCACCTCAGCCACTGCCTAAGATGGGTGGAAACGACTGAGGTGCTTGTAAGTGAGGAGCAAGTATATATACTCTATGGGTGAAGGTATACTCATTTTATGTTATCTACAATATTGCCATGATAACCCTAAAGGAAGGTTTAAAGGTTTAAAGGAATAAAGTATTACACTTCCAGCACTTCCATGTACAGTCCCAGAAGTGGTTCTGGTGTTTCCGAGTTCGGAAGAGCGCGGGAACATTCCGGAAGGGGTTCCGGAATAGGGGTTCCGAGGTCAGAACACTCAGAACTGTTGTTATTTGTCAGTTCTTCTCGTTTCCCATTGTGCCCAGAACTGTAGTTCCGAGCACTTCCGAGTATTTTCCCATGCCCTTCCAGACCCAGAACCATCGGATTCTTTCCGGATTCCTTCCGGATTCTCTTGCAAGCATGCAGGATTGAACACAATCATCCCCTTCTCACTTGTACACCTTCAGGAAACCCAGGGACAAGTTCTATCTTGCTTCCCACCTTCTGTTACATGGTTTACATCACATAGTCTTTTTCATACACTGCCCAATGACCCATCAAAGTACCTTAGAAGTTTTCATAGATACAAACTCCGCTGTCACTATTTTCATTATGTAACGCACAGCGTAGTCTTGTCGTAGTGTGTGAGGTTACTGGTCGAAGAAGCATAGCGTCGAGAGTTTTAATGAGTGAAAGGTTATGGGGGAACACTAGAGGACGATGCCAAGCTTCAAGATGATGCAAAGCCTAAGCTGGTCTCTCCTATCCTAGGTACAACAAGGCACTCACTAGGGACTCGGAGGTGACTAGAAACAACGCTGATATTGCGTAGAACTAGCTTAAGGGGAAATACAGGTGAGCAAGAGCAAGACTATATATACGGTAGGCCCCTGGTCCGTGCGAGAGATGGAAAAGGAAATAAAGGACAAAGGGATTCCGTCTCCGTCTAAGTATGACTCGAATGTGCAGCATACGAAGTCAGTACGAGTCATAAATGCGCTGTACGCAGTATGCACAGTAAAGGCAATGCCACAGGCAGTGAAGTCTGAATAAGGCGACTGCGGCGGAAGCGGAAAGAAAGACTAAGTATGGTATAGGTGGGGCGCCGTGTGAGACATAAAGGGAAACAGATCGAGAGAACGTATCTGGTAGTGTGGAGGACGACTCCACTATGAATACAACTGTGTACGATGATGAGAGAGTGAGACTAGGAAAGGCGAGCGAT
>JBBPJP010001166.1:0-10160 GCA_038088775.1 Boletus barrowsii
ACTTAGGAGAAACACGCAAATTCCTAAGAATGAACATACGTCGAGACGGTCAAACTATTAAGATAGACCAGCGAGAATACCTCGACAAAGTCATTGAGCGATGCGGTATGACTAACGCAAAAATCGCCAACACCCCTCTCCCTCAGGGTTACTACCCAGAGAAGAATGATCTACCTGTCCAACCGGAACTTCGGACGCGATTCCAACAGGTTATCGGATCATTGCTGTATCTTATGATCGGCACAAGACCTGACATATCATATGCGGTTACCCAACTCGCCCGCATGTCTGCAAACCCATCAGAAGAGCATCTAAACAAAGCTCTATACATATGCCGGTACCTTCTCGGTACCCGAGACTACTCTCTCGTATATCAAGGCAAATCTGGTAAAGGCATCATCGCCTGCACTGATTCTGATTGGGGACAGGACAAAGTCACGTCTCACTCGCAAACAGGTTTATACCTGAAATTCACGGATGGTGTGTTCTTGTGGAACTCACACCTTCAAAAGACCACCGCTCTGTCTTCTACGGAAGCTGAGTACATGGCCTTGAGCGACTGTACGCGCCAGGCTATTTGGATTCATCAGATGATGGAAGAACTCGGCTATCGCCTTGGTCCCATCCCCGTTTGTGGTGACAATCAAGGTTCGCTCTTTATTGCGCAGAACCCAGTCACTGAAAAGCGTTCCAAACATATCCAGATCCGTTACCATTTTGTACATGATGCTGTGATGCTATGGAAGCAGGTAGAGCTACTCTTTATCCCAGGAACTGACAATCCTGCGGATATGTTCACTAAGAACCTTGGACACGTCAAGTTCAAGGAGTTCTGCTCCCAGCTCGGTTTGGAATTCAACTCGCCGTCTTAGACTGTGCAGACATTTTTATTTTACTTTATATTCCTCACTTTTATATCTACATATCTACCGTATACTAGACAAGGGGGAGTGTTGAAAGGACACATACTTACAGTCACGTGTCCTACATTAAGTAAGCATTACAAAGCGTATATAAGACTCTGCTGAGTCTGAATAATATACATCTCTCTTGATCTGCTACCGCTATCATCTCTGAGAAACCCCTCGCTCCCAAGGTAAGTACCCTATGACCGATTCCTAGGGATCCAGTGCAGCAACACCGGATTCCCACTATTGCAACACTTATCTCACTACCTTGCTTGCGGATGACTATTGACGTAGATCGCTGAAGCACACCACGAAGTTTCCTACCGCCCACCATACTCTCAAGTTTCGCTCGCACCCTCCAGTACGTTTAGGAAGGTACAGCAAATTCTACAGAGCTCAAGATATCTTTTTAGTGTCTGCTCCTCCCTCTTACATACATCGCATCAGTAGAAGGATCGTTGCTCGTATCCAACGGGGGCATATCAGAAGTCAGGGAGTGGTTTGGGTCGACCCAAGAAGAAAACAGGTCGTTAAATTTAGTTTACCCTCCCACACCAGTAGTAGAAGCAGAGGCAGGGCCGGCGCATTACGGACAAGCGCAGGAGCCAGGCAGCCCATCCCCATCATCTCTTGTCCTTTCGGACTACAAGAGTCTACAGGAAGTGCCAGTCACTCTCCCTGCCCCCTCGGTCAACCAAGACGAGGAGTACGACCCCAACAACTACAACCCACCAGAGCAACCTCCAATCCCACAGGAGTTAGTGCCATTATTCGTGCCGGAGAGAGTAGTCACTTGGCTCATAGAAGGGCTAGTGGACCAGGTTAGGAGAGAACAGATCAGGGAATGGGAGCCCACCCCATATCAAGTCTGCAGACCCAGACAGAGGAGAGAGTGGCCAGCAGCCACTAGGATTAGAGAGGCAAAAACAAGGGACTTGTGGCCAGGAGAAGACGAACTCTGCTGGTGTAACAGCCTCAGGCCCAAGGACAAGTGCTTTGGAGTAGTCAGATGACCTCACTTAGCACCACATACGGCAGCCCCTAGGATACGTTGCCTAGCAGCACCAAACCCCCCTCTACCCCCTTGTATCTAGATTTAATTAATCATGTCTATGGGTTTCGACCAAGGAGTGTTTGAACAAAACCTAAATGGCAATGGGATAAGTCCCACAGTAACACAAGAACTCTTGGCAATGTTTGACTGGTTCACAAACGAACACAACAGTAGCATTACCATCCTAAACAACTACCACGCACAAATAGCTGTGCTACAAGGACAGATAGCGGCGTTAGGAAATGCTCCACCCACAGCAGCAGCAGTAGCCCCCCAAGCTCCACAAATGAGCAAGATCTTCCAGGACCCTGGAAATTACAATGGCTCAAAAGGGAAGTTTGAGGAATGGTAGACAAAGGTTAAGGCGTGGATCGCCGAGAACCCCACCATATTCCCGACAGGCACCAATAAAGCCATGATGGCTGTGCTATCATGCCTTGAGGGCCCCACAGCAGGTGGCTTTGCTTGCACAAGGATAGACCGTCTATTAAACAGCGGTACGTACACATGGCCAGAACTGGAGAACGAAGTCGAAGCTTTGTTCCACTCTGTTAATCAACAAGAATGGGCTCGCAAGAAGCTAAGAGAGCTCAAACAAACGAACTCAATGCCCATAGATGAATGGATCATCAACTTCCAAAGATATGAGCCACAAATGGGCATGGGTACCACCCATTTAATCAAGATCAGAGCACAATGTGCAACGCTCGATAATCGACAAGGTCTTACTGGACGGGACTCGCCCCACCGCAGTAATCAACTATCTCGCAAAGATCCGAGAGATAGGCACAAGGAAGCAATTAATAGGCTTCATACGCGGCGGCAGTAGCCGAAGATCCACTAGAGATCCAAACGCCATGGACATAGACGCTATCGGTAGAAAACCCTCTACGTTCAACAGACCAAAAAAATGCTACAACTGTGGTGGAGACCACTTTGTAGCTAACTGCAACAAACCAAAGTTGCAATGTCCTGATTGCAAATTCCTTGGTGGAGGACACCGAAAAGGTTGTCACCAAGGAGGGCGCAAATTAAGGGATATTGAAGAAGAAGGTGCCCAATCATGGGATGATTGCCCTTCAGGACAAGACATCCGAGGCATGAACTATGATGAGATGAAGGCATACTTCTGGGATCTCAAAGATACCGAAGATAAGAAGGGAAAAGGGAAAGCCACGTGAATAAACCGGGTGTTCACGCGGATACAGTCAAAAAGGTACAATTTAATTTAACTGACGATAACAGATTTCTGCCACTGGCTGGCGAAGAGTCTGAGGAATTAGACAACGAATCTTCTATATTAATGCCAAGTGGGTCTTCACCGTCAGTCAATGATGTGAAGCTCGGCAGGGGCTTCACACCTGTACTTAATTTACTTTCCACCACTATTGACCAAATCCTGGAAGAAGCATGCGTAAGAAGCACAAAGTTACAAAAGGAGATATGTATGACCATACGGGTCTCTCCTTCTCACGGAAAAGGTTTCATCACTGCAGAAGCACTGCTCGACAGCGGTGCAAACATAATATTCATTGATCGCGCATGGGCTCAGAAACATCAGCTACCCCTGACCCCTCTCCGCAATCCCATCCCTGTGTATAATGTCGATGGAACTAAGAATTCCACTGGAAATATCACACACTCTGCAGAAGTAGTAATCGACTACCAAGGACACAGAGAACGTGTCACAGCCGAAATCACCGATCTTGGCAAAAACCAAATCATTCTTGGCTTCTCTTGGTTAAAGAAGCTCAACCCTATCATAGACTGGACCATGGGCACAGTTGAAATGAAACGCTGCCCTAGGTCGTGCTCTTTCTTGCAGGACAAGGAGTCATTCCTACGCCACGCAGATAAAGAAGAAGAAGAAAACACCTACTTCACTTACGCAGTACACGCAGCTTTAGATAAGCCTACCCCTAAGAAGGAACCTATGGACGAACTAGTCCCAAAGGAATTCCACAAGCATTTAAAAGTATTCCATAAAGGAGAATCAGAAAGAATGCCGATCAGGAAACCATGGGATCATGCCATTGATATGAAAGATACATTCATTCCAAAGAAAGGACAGCTCATTCCCTTATCTGTTGAAGAACAACAGGAGGTTTCCACATTCATTGATGATCAACTTAAGAAGGGTTACATACGACCCTCTAAGTCCCCACAAACATCACCCGTGTTCTTCGTACCAAAGAAAGATGGACGAAAACGGATGGTACAGGATTACCGATACCTCAATGAGCACACGGTTAAAAACAACTACTCGCTACCCCTAATTTCGCAACTGGTCGATAAGCTCAAAGGGGCGCAGCTATTTACAAAAATGGATCTCCGATGGGGATACAATAACGTACACATCAAAGATGGTGACGAATGGAAGGCAGCCTTTGTATGCTTCAGAGGAGCATTCGAACCCCTCGTCATGTACTTTGGATTATGCAACTCCCCCGCAACGTTCCAAGCAATGATGAACAAAATCTTTGCTGATATGGATGACGCAGTTGTTGTCTATATTGATGACCTTATGATATTCACAAAAACTGACGATCAGGAAACGCACAACAAGATAGTTTTAGAAGTGCTCCGATGTCTAGAGGAAAATGATCTATTCATAAAACCGGAAAAATGCTCGTTCCATGTCACAGAAGTTGAATTTCTGGGCATGATCATAGGAAAAGATGGTATAAAGATGGATGATACAAAAGTCAAGGCCATCGTAGAATGGCCAACACCAAAGAATGTCTGAGGAGTTAGGAGGTTTCTAGGATTAGCTAACTTCTATCGAAGGTTCATCCAGGATTACGCCAAAGTGGCTAGACCACTAAATGATCTAACAAAGAAGGAGAACCTTTTCAAATGGAAGCAGGAACAGCAGGCGGCGTTTGACACACTGAAACATCATTTCACTATAGCCCCTATCCTCACCTTTCCAGATGATAACGCCCAGTTCCGCTTAGAAAGCAATGCTTCCGATTACACAACAGGAGCAGTCCTATCTATACAGAAAGATGACAAATGGCATCCCGTTGCCTACTCGTCACACTCTATGTTCCCACAGGAATGGAATTACCCTATCGCCGACAAAGAGATGCTTAGTGTCATCCGTTCGCTGGAAATATGGTGCCACTATTTGGAAGGCGCACGCCATGAATTTGAAATTTGGAATGATCATGCAAATTTGCAATTCTACATGACTCGTCAAGATCTCAACAGGAGACAAGCACATTGGGCGCAATACTTATCGTGCTTCAATTTCAAATGGATTCATAAGCCCGGAGCTTCTATGGGAAAAGCAGATGCTCTCTCTCGACGAGAAGATCATACTATTGGTCTAGAAGATGATAATAAAGGAGTATTGGTAATAACCCCGGAGAAGATTAGGGCACAACACATTCTGCTCTCCGATGAAGGGGATCACATAAAACAACGAATAGCAGATGCTGCTAGCCATTTCAAAGAAGAAGATGTCCACAGGTTATGTAAAGATTGGGGCTCTACATGGAGGATGACGGATTCCTTTATGACATGCTCCACAGGCTCTATGTGCCTGATCACGACGATTTACGCATGGAAGTCGTGTGGTTACACCACAACACCCCTATGGCCAGACATGCCGGTTCAAACAAGACATTAGATTTACTGCAACCCAGTTATTGGTGGCCAGGTTTAGCCACATTTGTAAAGAACTACATCGCTCGATGCGATTGATGCCAACGGTTCAAGGGATCTAACCAAGCCCCAGCTGGCTTGTTACGCCCTCTTCCTATTCCTGATCATCCATGGGAACACATATCAGCGGACTTCACCACGGATCTCCCGCTCTCCCAAGGATATGATTCTATTCTGGTAGTAGTTGACAGGTTCTCAAAGGAAGTCAAATTAATTCCCTGTACGAAGACCGCAATGGCTCTCGACATGGCTAAATTATATCTCAACCATGTTTGGAAGCATCATGGCCTTCCATCCTCTATTGTCTCCGACAGGGGCCCACAATTTGCCAGTATGGTTATGGCAGATATTTGCCGCTCCCTCGGTATTAAGCCTAAATTATCCACCACTTTCCACCCACAGACGGATGGACAAACGGAGCATATGAATTGCGAAGTACAGCAATTCCTTCGCCTCTTCACATCAGAAACACAGGATAAATGGGTTGATTGGCTTGCCATCACCCAGTTCTCTATCAATTCCAAGAAGGCCACTGCAACGGGCAAGTCCCCATTCGCAGTCACACAGTCATATGAGCCACACATGGGAGTCGAGGCATGCAACTCTAAAGCTCCCGCTGCCCTGGAATTTACCAACTGCATGGCTGACACATTGGAACAAGTCAAATCTAATTTATTTGCAGCTCAGGACCGCATGAAACTTAACGCTGATAAACACCGATCTGATGCCTCGGCATATGCCGTTGGGGATAAGGTTTGGTTGGCAACATGAAACTTGCGTTTGACACACGCTTCACGCAAGCTCTCTGAGCGATGGTCGGACCCTATGAAGTTGTCAAACTTATGGGTCCCAATGCAGTTAAATTGCGACTCCCCTCCTCCATGAGGATTCATCCTGTTATCAATGTCTCACGACTAAAGCCATATAAGGAGCGATTGCCTGGTCAATCCACCTTCCGGCCCGGACCGATTCTAGTAACCGAGGATCGTGATGATGAATGGGAAATTGATTATCTAGTTGATTCTAGGTTCAAGGGTCGTCGCCTGGAGTACCTCGTGCATTGGAAAGGCTATGATGACACTGATCATATGTGGGAACCGAAGTCTAATCTCACACACGCGAAGGACGCGCTTCGAGATTTCCATTGGGCTCACCCCTCGGCGCCACGCGCCCTGGATATGTCATCCACCGATTTCTCTAAGTTATTTGTGGGCTGTGAGAACTTCACCACTGTGAATTCGCGCAAGCTGCCTTTTGATCGCCTGGAAGTCGATCTTTAGCCTGGGGGTGCGTCCGGGTCAACAACGCTCTTGACACCTATATAAGCGCATTCACTTTTGGTCGAGCCTTGCTCCCACAACCCACTTTCACATCGAAATGTCTTCCCTTTACACCCTTCTCCTCCTCCTTAACGTTTACACTGAACTTTCTGACAACGGACCTTTCTATGCCTTCTTTTCTTTCTTTTATTTTACCATTCTTTCTTCCTTCCCTCCTCATTACCGTTCCTATTGCACTCCCCTGGTCGGGCTCCTCCCTGAAAACATATCAGTCTATTCCCCCTCCGATGCCGGGTCTTATGACTCACAGGTTGTCCATGATGATGGATGGGAATCAGAGGATGGATGGGGTCTACAAGGACTTACCGGACAGGACACAGGCGATCCTCTCACTAACTGGGCAAATGCAGCCCCCGAGAACCATATCCTGGACCATGACATCCCCTTTGGCATTGTGCACAACACTACTCACTGGAACTTCGTATACGCAGATCACAGCGAAGTCTACACAGCTAGAAGCGAGTCTTCTATCTGGAGAGAACACGATGCATGGGTTGCAGCCAAAGCAGACGATTGGGGCACTCAACGGCCAGTAATCTTCACTTTTGCTGACTTCATACGGAACTCAGAGTTCTGCTGGGATCCTATCCTCCCTTCTCCTGGCAACGAAGTCCAGCTACTCCCCGATTACATCCTTCCTGGCAAAGATGGTCCTATGACAGATGGTGCCATTGATGGATTCTGGGATTGGTGGAACCCACATCCCAAAGCCATGGAGTGGCTAGACACCCTCCACCCAGATCCAACAACCATGAGGGCACTGCAATACTGGCACGCCACTATGAGATGGCCTGATGATGTCGAGTTCCAGGATATCGAGGAACAGTGATCAATCAGGATGCTTGATCTTAGGACGGGGAAAGTGTTACGATCGCCTATGCAACAGTAATGGACTTAACGTTTCTTTTCTCTTTCACCCCTATCTATTCTCTTTCACATGGTCACGCTTCTATTCATTTCCGCTTATCTTCTCTTCCATTCCTTTTCATTTCCCAAACATGCACATCACGCCTGTTTGGCTATGCATACCAGTACTGCCACATACATGCGCATCACGCATGTATGGCTGTGCTGCCACACCTCGTGTATTACTCATGTCACCCAGTGCCAAGGATACTTACCGTATATAGTATAGCATAGCTTGGTCTGTGCGCACATGTACTTACTATATAAACCCCCAATACATCGCCAAGAGGACCTCAGTCTTGTCCTCTTGGAGTTTTCCCCTCAGGCAACTCTAGTCTTCACTTCTCATTAGTCATCTTTTTCCTTGTTCAAGCAACCTAGCACCAGCTTCACTTAAGTGTGAGTCTGAGGGTTGTTTCAGTAACGTACTAACTCGATTCCATAAGATTATAAAGGGATGTGGAAATCCTGTTTTGTCCTACAAATGTTTGCAGTGCACATGCATTTTATTCAAGGTGCCATGGACATCCCAATCGAGACAGGACTGAAAGGCGGGCACGGTTATCCAAAGGCAGTGCTTTCCCTGGCTGGTGTTGCGGTATGTTTTTTTGTTACCATCCCCCTCAGAGACACATACTAATATATACATTACAGGTGAAACAAACATTTGTTTTACTCCGGGACAAGGCTCTCACATTTGAGATCATCCCTCCAACTGGAAAGGGCAAGAGGAAGGCGACCGGAAGTGAGAAATGGAAGGCGAATATTTTGGGTGAGATGTTCAAGAAGGATTTCTGGGGTCACGAAACTGCGTGCTATATGCAGAGCATTGAAAAAATCCCACCAAAGGTGTGGGATGACATCATCAAGACTTCTCTCCAGTTAGTGAAGGATACTCTACGGAAGCCTGGACGCAGAACATTGAGTGACGATGAAGATGAAAACCCAAAGGTGTCCAGCGACAATGAGGACGATGAACTCAATGATCTCATGATGTACCGCTGAGACTGTGCCCTATCCAGTATTTCTTTTTCTTGTTTCGTTTTATCCCATTCTTATTATCTTTTCGTCCCTGCACAGATCTGTCCACAATGGAGAAATCTCAACCTCACCTAGAATGCTATATTCGGCTGCCGCCCCCATTTCTTTTTATTTCCTTTGCATTGTTCATCTCTTCCCCGTTGCTCTGTGCTGTCTGGAATTCCTTCTTATGCCACTTTGGTCCTCTTTTGCCATGTTATTCTGCACTCCTTTCTTAATCACCCGCTTTAGCTTTGTGCTTTGTGCTGTCATAGTTACCCTAATTTGCATCATGTGAAGTCTTGTTACCTTTGTCCGAGTCCCACTTGCCTTGCACATGCTCACCCCGCTGTTCCCCCCCATCCCTGTGCTCACCCTCCCATCAAACGTGAACAGCAAGGTTGCAGATTTGGAACAGACAAGCTCATTGGCAAGTGGTACGTGTCTCCGCCGATTTGTCGTGCGTAAATCAGCATTGGGTTACAGGTTCATGATCTGTACCGCCTGGTATGCCGCATCAAGCAAAACAATTATCAAACCGGGGAGTACACCCACCCGTGCGCCATTTGCTGGTCCGCCCATGCAAGCATGTGAGACCAGTACGTCACACCTAGTCATCCCTCCCTGTACTACAGATCAACCCACACCACCTCTCATCCTTGTGTCTGTCCACTCAAGAGCGTTGTGACAACCTTTGCAAGACAAGGGACTGTTCTCTGGAAAACCCATCGCCACCCAAGCACACCCCAAGAATGTGCACCCCATCGACATGTCGTGAGGATACAATGAGGTGGATGGCCTTGGGTGCTGTGTCAGGCGCCGGAGTGCTCCTCGCCTGGCGTCGCTGGGGCATGCAACTCTCAACCGCCGAGTGGATCACTCCCAATGAGCTCATGCTAACCTGCACGAAATCAATATTGTGCTGAGTCCTGATACAAAAAGCCATAATTCCAGACCAACCCATGGCTGGAATATTCTCATATTTTATACACAGGTAGTCCCTTGTGTAAGCTACCTGTCTACCAAGTTTCATCTTGTTAGCTTTATTCCTTCCAGAGATATTCATAAATCTCTGATGATATCCAGTCTATTACTCTTTACTACACTAAGTATTGTAGATAACCATTAGCTTCCTAAAATGGGAAAGCCCCTGAGTATTGCACAGAGATGAAGTCACCTGATTCCAGCACAGCATGGGATTTAGTGTGGCTCTATTTACAAAATTATAGAGTTTGAGTGTTGTCATGGCAACACATAGCCTTA
>JBBPJP010001167.1:0-10152 GCA_038088775.1 Boletus barrowsii
TCCCAGTGACAAGCTTCCCACACCCTTCAGCCTTTCAATCATGGTCACGCTCCCAAATGAATGTACTGTAGTCAATGTTAGGATACATGGGTATATCTTCGAGGGATGAATGGCATTCCGCGATGCCGACTGCAGGGCAAGGTGAGCCGGATATGGGATGCAAACACAAAAATACTGACTCTTGTTCTGTTTGCGCCATGCGATTATACGTGCTGCATGTAGCCAGAAGCCTCCATCCACCCGTAAAGACCATCGGCTTGCTCGACACAGAAAAACGGTGCATGAATCGTCAAGCCTGTATTTCCCAAGGTCTGAGACGACCACAGGGTGAGATTCAAGCTCGTCTCTCCAGAGCACAATCATCTGGAAGTTAGGATGATATATTAATGCTCACAAAGAGCTCGCCACATGGCGAGCTTGCTTCCAGGTGATCGAGAGATGGGTCAAGCAGACCAGATGCTGGAACCCACTGATAGTCGCCTCCGAGGTCCAGTGGGCTGTCAAGTCTAGATGTGTGACACGGTGAAACACAGAGGCGTTTGGGAGATACACGAAGCACATCTGGAACAGTGAGACAGGATCAACAGCGAGGAACTTCAGGTGAGCAAGATTGTTGATGGCGTAGAGAACCCTGCTGTATTTACTCAGACTGATGCCTCCATGCAGAATGAGGTTCACTAGCAGAGGACAGTGTCAAAGGAGCCTGGAAATGATGCTAGGACAGATGGACATGCTGATGAATAGGTAGAGGACTTTCTTGGGCTTGCGGGTAAGTGAGTATACAAGTTGTTCAGCACCGATGTCCGAATAGATACTGATTTTCCTGTATAGGATAGGCTGTATCCTTCGCATGGAGAAGTTCAGCACTAAGGAAGACCGCCGCTTGGTGTGCACTCACCAGGTTTTCATGCGACGAGCCACAAGGATGTACTTCGCCAATTCGTGCTGCTCTCTGCTGGCAAGCAAAAACACCATTCGCTCGAGCTCATCTGGCAACGCGGACCAACCGGGCTTGGATAGGATGGCCATGGACAGCGATGACTTGCTGAGTGGAGCAGTAGATGGTGAGTAGACCAGTGTCCTCGTCGTTGGGAGAGGGGGTCCAGAAATTATATGCCTTGCTGATTCTCCTTTCCGGGATTTCTGCTCCATCTGGTCTCATCACCCCTTCGCCAATCGACAGGTCAACAACCTGTGACAACCGAACACAAAACTCAGTCCTTTCGTTAGTATTCACGTCAGTGTCGTAAACACCATCAGTTGAGGACTCTGCCATACACTATTCGATGGTTCTCATTGGATGACGGCTAGCAAAAGGGGGGACCCTGGGTCATGCATCACTAAAACAGTCTTTGAACAGGTATTCTACTCCAGTAAACTACGCCTGAGTGGTCGATGGGACCCACCACAGGATAAGGGTCAGAATTTTTGTCTAGCTGACTAACCCATATAGGATCGTGCCTTTTAATGGGGTTGGCCGCGTGCGCCCTTTTTGCCTGTCCTCATCCTTGATTCTACCTGATCCATGGCAGACTTGTCTACCGCAGTTGCCAACCCTCAGAACCCTGACCCCACTTTAGTGGTGATGCCATGACTCACCACCTTGGAACACGATGTTCATGTCCTGCAGAGAGGTGAGGGCAGCTGGCATTCAAGAAAAATGCTGAGTATTCATCTTTTGTTTTAAGTGCCCGCTGTCTGACACTTTCCCCCACAGTGAGTCTGAGTGTTTTCACTCCAAAGGTCACCTCGTTAGACGCCTTGTGTCACTCTACGATGCAGTCAACGACATGTTAGCAGAAGCAGACCGTCAAACCCACGCTGCTAATACAGACATCACTGTCAGTCA
Source organism: Boletus barrowsii (assembly GCA_038088775.1). Classification (NCBI taxonomy): domain Eukaryota; kingdom Fungi; phylum Basidiomycota; class Agaricomycetes; order Boletales; family Boletaceae; genus Boletus; species Boletus barrowsii. The sequence continues at coordinate 1,850 of JBBPJP010001167.1, forward strand.
CACCAACGAGTATGTTGCATATCCAACTTCTCATCTGCATCCTTGATATCGTGCCCTAGGGAGAATCGTTTGTACAAGACATACAAGGAACTCCTACGATGGATTCCTTCCATTCGAGATGTTCCTCACGCGCATCTCAAGGATGTCCTCCAACAGGTGGGTAGACCTTTGGTTTCACATTGGTCTGGTTAAGCAAGTTTAGGTCGGAAAAGGAGCAGACTGCGCACGCAACGAGGATACCCACAAGCTCAAAGGCTTAATTGTTCATTGGCTCATGGAAGGAACCCCGAAGCCAGATCCTCCTCTCTCTATCACTGACAAGAGCGGGAGGGGTTTTTACAATGATGCCACGGCCAAGCTTTTGTGTCCTGTTGACTACGACTGGAATGATCCCTCGTACGCACTTATGTCTCCCATACTTCCAGAATTGACTGTCTTCGTGATGTAGCCATCGGCAGAATGTTCGAGACTACCATCCCGACTTTCTTGTGACAGCGCATTCATGGCCGGCGTTCTTATACCCCGATGGCAAGTTCGACCCAGAGGATCCATCCAAAGGTTTGTTTGAGGCCCTGATTTTGGTCAGGGTAGGTCCGGCATTCGAATGCATGCGACAGTCGCTTACTTCACATCCCTAGGCCTTCAAAGCCATCTTCATATCCCCAACTTCCACAGAAAACTTGGAGAATGAGCTCCAAGATTCAAGGCTCTCCAAGAAGCGTTCTCGTGGTGATAGACGGACACGGTCTAATATTGCTAGTTTAATAGGTATGAAAACTGTTCAGCCCCGCGCCATAGCCTATGTGGCTTGCCAGGTACGTCATAGTATCATCCTGCTGTTCATTCTGACTCATTCGCTTAACCGGGATTCTAGCTTCGATTTGCCTTATCATCCTGTGGATCGTGGGCCCTTCTGGACAATGTGTTCAACTCCCCTGAATTCTATAACGTAATTGTGGAGTGGTTCGAGGAGGTTCCCACTGAGCATGAGCGTAAGTTCATTGCCAAGCTTTTGTTGTGGTGGAACAGGTAAGTCCAAAGTCCAACTTGTGTTATGACTGACAATATTCGGCCCCACCTTCACCTTTGTGCTTGAGCCCGATCAGATAGCCAGCAAATCTGTTGCGAAGTCAATGAAGAGGCGCCGGGTCTCCACTGATGACCCAAGCGCAGATTAACATTTTGGGAATTTTCTCCAGTACTAGTTGTCATCGTATACAAGAATGACCATAATTTTACCCCATTCCAACTGACCCTGCCCGATTGATATCTGCCCTCGCAATGTCCAACCCCTCACGCAAATTAGAAGCTTGCAAACTCTTGCTTCAAGTGCACGTCTGGTCCCTTTTCCCCATGGGAGCGCTCATTCGACAAAGGTGTATAGCATACCATAATGACAATTACGAGACTTAAGTGAACACATTGTCCATAAAAGCACACCTAACCGAGTTTGATGGCATCTAATACACTCATATTCACTGTGAGTGTGAGCAATTTAGACAGAGATTGATCTCCAGGACCGAGATGTTGCATATCAACAGACCCTGTCAGAAGGATGGACCTTTACAACAAGCATCCTCCGGTTGCATATTTCCAATGTGTGTTGGTATTGCCACAATGTTTCATATATACCAGCAATCCACCAATGGCCGTAAGTCATGGCCCTGGCACGCCTTGGCCAGCAAACCTACCACTATAATCACTTTTACAACTTGCCATTTTGTGCCTAGTGGGCATGCCTTGGTCATGTTCTGCGGCGTGGTTCGATGTGTGACATTAATGACCTCCCGATACTGGTGGTCCATCGGACCTATCATGATAATCATTTTCGCAACTTGCTATCGTAGACCTGATGCGACACACCTTGACCATGTCCAGTGTGCTGTGTGACATGTGACATCAATGGTGGCCTGATGCTGGTGGTCCGTCGGACCTACCACGATAACTGATTATAAGCCCTTGACCGGATGGCCCGCCATTATTGGGAGTTTTCTAATTGTGCAAATTCGCAAGGCATTATAATTCCTTACCCGAAATCCTGGACTCCCCTGATGTATTCTCCAAATTTGTTGGATTGCATGTCGTCCGCTGCTACATGTTAGATGCAAGCGCACTTGGTCGGGTTGCATTTAATATGTAAGAATTTCGGCCGCGTACATGACTCGGAAGTGATGGTGTGTGCCATAGGTACAATAATTGGCATCATCAAAAACGTTCATGTAGTCTGTACTGATCGTCATGGACATTGTATAACGTACATAATATAATAGCAACCCGCCATAATGTCTCAACATTCGCGTGAACACCAGTAGAAAACACACAAGACGAATAACATGCCTAAGGCAAGCCATGCAATAAACTGAGCACCTGGATCCGTTCCTCGCGAGTCGCATACAATATGACAAACAAGTGTCCCTCGGCCTTGCGCTTGACCACCGCTTCATGCAGTTGAATCGCGTACGCCGTTTGCAGCGCCAGCATGGACGCCACGATCATCTTCCACATGTCTTCGTCGTGAAGCCAGTTCGAGTTTCTGACCATGTCGTATACCGCACTCAGTACATCGACCGCGAGCATTGGCACACCGTTGGTGACCGCGGCTCTTAGTTGTGCACTGCGTTCATAAGCTGCATTGGAGATGGTCAGACGGAACGTATCTGGGATGCAAGGCTCATGCACACACCTCTGTCAAGCAAGATGTGTTTCACTTGCTTTCATTGCTTCTTTGTGTCGATAGGCAGTAGGAGTTGGACATCACTGCCCGATGCATCTTTACTTGCGAAACTGGTTGGAATGGTGCTAGGATAGCTCATCGTTCCCGATGTAGATGAATTGATATGCTTCTGTTCAGCAATTTATTGATGCAACCAATTCACGAGATCTTGTCGAGAGACTAGATATCTCTGTCAGTAGAGGTGCAGTTGACAGTCCAAGACCCACCTTCATACTCCGTTCCTCTAAGGATGCTCTTGACTTTGAATGCCACTTGCTCGCAACGAGCCGTGTGCGGTCTCGGGTACAATGCGAATCTGAGTAGATCCGTTTAGGTCTTGACACGACGCAAGTAAACCGACACCTTACAGAATTCCTTCACGAGCACAGAGGTCAACATGACTTTCGTTCTCTGCTTCGACTAGCGTCGCTACATGATATCCACACTGATATTGTTTTGCCAGAGGAGCGCCACAACCTCGAGCCTATCTTGAAGGTACCCGGGCTGATACGACATTACATACACATCGCATCTGCGAGGACTCCAGAAGCCAAAGGACTGTTGCTCCTTTATCAGGGCCTTCACCGAGGTACTTTGGAATGCTGCAAGAGCAACGGTGATCTTATCAAAGGCTATTTGAATGGCGAATGCACAGATTGGATCACTCTTCGGTTCGGCAGCAGAGTACTTGGTAATCAACTTGTCGTATCTGCAATCAGCCTGCCATGTAAGTCATCCGAAAGTAGGTGAAACGATGAATTCACAGACCGACCAGCTGCTGCAAGGACGTCCTGACGCCTCGTACGCCGTATGACCTCCAGACGAATTCCATCATTAAAATGCTCGTGGTGTGCGGCACACATCAGAGGACGGAAGTATATAGTACCACTGAAGCCGGCAGATGCGGCGAGTTGAATACTCTGCTTGATTTCTTCTACGGCCGGCCGCATGATGGTGAGTAAAGAGGGTGAAATTCTCTCCAACTTTATTAGCAATCCATCGATGTCTTCGTCAATTTCTGCGAAAATCTCCAATTCGTCCGCCGTGCTCCGTAGGAGTCCTTTCTTCAACAAAGCTGCTCGCTTCTGGGACAACGAGGATTTAGACTGATTCATGAAATCCATAACCGATGGTTGTAGGTCGTCTGGGACACGGCTGAGGGCTAGTTTGACAACTAGAACAGAATTAGAGTGACGACGAATAGAAATCAGCGAAGCAACCCTCACTTCTGGAATGTGAAATATGTATATCATAACTTTGGGCAAGAGTTGGGAAGCTACGAAGACAATCGCTGAGAAGCAGTATAAGCTCCGCTCCAACTGCAACCATGCCATTCTTCATGTCCGGGGTAATTATATCGAGGATTGCAGCTTTCACTACCTTGGGATGTCCAGGAACGGCGCTGTGCAATCAACGAGTCAATATGGTAGATTTGTTAGAGACATGGGGTTGGACTACTTGGGACGATAAGTGTTCATGATATGAAAGTGTTTAATCCATTTCACGCCATTCCTCACAGCAAGCTTCGCAAAGGGTATCAATGCTTGGTTAGGCAGGAAGACGACATCCCCATGTCTGTCGATGAACGTTGCCCATGATTCATTATCTGCCAGATTCACCAAAGGGGCCAATAGAGGGGGCTCCATATCAACCGCTCCGTGAAGATGGAAAATGCCTCTTAGTTTGTCTTCGACGATAGTATCCAAGTTAGCATGTTCGGGAATATCGGCCTCGAGATCATAAAGGAGATTTCTTGTCTGGCTGGCCTGGCCAGCTGGTAGTTTGAAAAGCACTGAGAGCAGAGTCTGATAATGTGTCGACTCAGGCGCGGCTGCGGAGAAGAGGAGTTTCAGAGTAATAAAATCGAGTCATCCTAGAGCTCACATATCATCCTTAAAGCTTCTTTGAAGTATTTATCTTCTACCCTAGGCGGCAACAACGAACTTTGTGAGAGCTCCAGGGCGCTTGGCCGCTTTGCAGGATCGTGACGAAGAAGCCACAAAATAACTGACCAAACGTGGGACAAGTGCCATCATACCTCCCCCAAAGCCACCTACTTTCTTTCTGACTCATACGATGTGCTTCCCAATCACGGGGAAAGTAAACTTCGGGTTTCCGTAGGTCTTCAATGACGGCAGTGCGTTCTGCTCCAGTAGAGAACATGTAGTTCATCTCAAAGAACACTATCTAGTGCACTTCAGTGGCGAAGGATTGTGATAACCATGGATTATAAACTTACCCCAAGACTATACATATCGCCCTTCTTCCGCGACAAAACCTTGGGTGCGATGTACAGTGTCGTTCCCACCTCTGGATGGGGGTCAGCAGGTAGAGGTTGCGGGCGTCAACAAATTCGTGCTTGCCTAGGGTGAGCTCCGAGTCCGAATGGGTCATCTGCGGGGATAAGTCCGAGGGATCGACTGCCGCAAGGCTCGATGTCGCTAGACCGAAGTCTCCAACTTTCATGGAAAGTGGGTATAAGTGTCAATATCCATATATTCACCCATTTAATCGATCACCTTTGCAGTCACCATTTCCGTCTAAACTCTATGTGAGCAGTAAGAATATCCAGCCATTTGAACCACTCACTGATGAAGATATTCATCAATTTAACATCTCTGTGCAGCTGAATGATGGATGTGATCAATCAATAGAGGACACAACATGTAGAACAAAGCGACTGACTATCCCCATGCTGCCCATGTGCACCAACGCCTCCAAGATCTGATTGAATAGACGCCAAGCTTCCTCCTCCGATAAACCCTCGGCCACCCTCTGGAAAATAAAGATCAACCAACATGCCCATGTAACAGTCGTATTGTACTCACTTCCTTCAAAGTTTGGCATTCAACGAATTCCTATGCGGATACGATATGATTAGGAAGTTAATATCCAAAAGCCAGGGTACACACCATCTGAATATACAATATCCTTGGCAAAACTGGTGGTTTTGCATCCACGTCGTCTGTATACTCTGATGTAAACAGATGCGTGAACCCATCATCGCTGTCATCCTCGTCCTCATCTTTCTCGTCTTTCATATCAGACCTAGTGAAGTGGAGACTCGGGAATGATGATCTACTCCCAGAACCTCCATAATCGTCCAACTCACTCAAATCGATGCTGAATGGGTCCGATGTCTCATGCCGTTCAAAGGAGTGAGGGACGGAAGTCATATTGTCTTCTGTACCCAGGTTGGAAGCAGTGTCCGAGTTAGAGGACGGACCAGACGTGACAACTTCGACTGTTTCGACCCATGTTGTATAATATCGCACAACAAAACGGTGAGAAAGCCTGCTTAATGCATTTACCTCGCAGAATATTTTAGTGTCACTCTGATCTGTGCAGAGGCGAATCTTCTTCACTATAAACATCGATAAGCATATGACGAAACACAGTTTTCAGATGGTGTCACGAACCCGCGTATATCCAGGAGTCAATTCTGTTGCATGCTTTCATGACCGATCCAAATGTGCCTCTCCCCTACAGATCATCAACTTGAATGTACACTACCCAAGAGGTTAGGTCCGTACCAGTAACTCCAGTTCTTCCCAATCTTCTTTCCATCTACTCGCTTGCCTTGTGCTGGGAGGAACACGGAAGTAGTCTTTTTCTGGTGAAGTCCCATAATGGTTTCCATTTCCAATCGGTGTACCAGGGCCTGTTACTAAAATCGATGGCGTATTGGTACGTGTCGGGAGAGTGAGAGATATCGATGTGAGATCAGCAAGAAGGCTCAAACAGGAAACCTGGGATTTTCTACTAGAAGAGAGCATGTTCAACCCAGTAACCTGTAGAGTAGGCGATACGGATGCTGTGGGGAGTTCATCGCTGAATTGGCTAATGAAATACACATACCAGCTTGAAGAGCTTCACACGAGTCACTGAATTTATACATTACACCTTGCCGTGAAGCATCTGCAGGAATACCACTCTGATGCTGTGGATATCACGACCCCACGTATATGACAATGGGGAGTCAAGAACTTCCTTTGACAACATCAGTAATTTTACATGCTTCTTTATTTGGCTTTATCTGTCTTATTGTACTTGTCAAACTACATATGCAACACTGCCATAGTTAATTAATTCCAAAACTTTAGAAATATCGAGTACACTATATTTTAACAGAGATCCAGCTTAGAAACAGGTTTTTGTATGAGTTTGGAGGTGTTGTGATAGTCAGCTAAGCAGAATAAGACATGTAAAGCCAAATAAAGAAGCATGTAAATTTACTGATGAACCTAAGGTAATGTCTCAGTAGACTGTAACAAGCAGTCGACCAAGTGTTACGGTTTAGGCAGGGGACACTCATTTTCTTTTCTTCATTCGCTCGACTTTCGTCTCACTCATTCACTATATGTTGTATTCCGAGCAGAGCCATTCTCTGCAATGCTTTACAAGGTTGTATTCGTAGTGGAGTCGTCCTCCACAACTACCAGATACGTTCTCCTGATTCTCTTTCTCTTTTGACTCACACGGCGCCCCGCAATACCCTTTTGGATTAGTCTTCCTTTCCATTCCGCCGCAGCATCCTTATTTGGACTTCGTCTGCTGCGGCTAATCTTGATCTATTTCATTTTCATGCTGTGCATCATACGGAGACGGAATCCCTTTGGGCTCCTACTCCTTTATTTCCTCTTATATCTAAACACCGCCACCAGGCCTACTGTATATATAGTCTCTCTCTTTACCCTGTATTTCCCTAAGCTAGTTCTATGCAATATAGCATTATTCTAGTGACCTTCGAGTCTAGTGAGCCTGCTCAGGTACCTAGATAGAAGAGACCCGTCGAGTCTTCACATCGTCTTGAAGATAGACTTCGCTCGCAGAGTACTTCGTTCCTCGTCCTCAGTCTCACTATGTTCCATATCGCAGCACACTTCGTCGTCACTATGCTGTGCGTTACACCAAGTCACACCAAGGGTCTGGAATTGGGTACTCGTTGTTGATGGGAGCTGAACTCAAAGAAAAGGGGTTCGACTTGTGTAGGTCCTTCAATCGGGCATGATAACCCACTTTCCCTACCTTGACAAGTTTGGTGTGACTTTTGTTCTCCTGAGTTGCAAGGGGGATACATGTAGTATCGAGGCCTATTCAAGACAGTCGTTCCGGGTTGAAAATGATTGTTTGACAAGGGACATACCTCGATGGACGAGATCGCTGGAGTGTACAGCATTCAACGCAGACAGTATCTGAGCGAGGTAATCCTATATGTGCAGTGCTGGTAAGTATATGATACACAGCAGAAGTGCAACACATCTTACAGCAGCCCTGTCTTCCCGAAGGCTGTCACAATCCTCTAAGACATCTTGCAACATCAGTAAATTTACAAAAGTCTTATTCAGACTTACATCAGCAAACCTACATTTTTTCTGGGTCATTTAAATCAATGACAAGACTGATAGACCTGAATGGCCTAATCAATGAAAGATTGACCTGACTGACTGAACTGATTTACTAACAAGCTGATAAGCTAATTTATTGAATGGACTGGTTAACCAACTAACTAACTAGCTGACAAATTGACAAGCCTGACACATCTGACTGACTAACCAACTGGCCAACTGATGTGACTGACAGAGATGAC
>JBBPJP010001168.1:0-10115 GCA_038088775.1 Boletus barrowsii
GGTTACACCTTGAGCATTGCCACATCAAAGCGTGTCCAGCGTTTCTGCATGGGATAGCCAGTGTCCAAGGTGTTCACCTAGAGCGACGACGGTGTTTCCGCACAGTCGGAGCTCGGGGCTCATAACCTGTTGCAATAGCGGGAATCCGGCGTTCATGCCAGGATCCCTAGGAATCGGTCATAGGGTACTTACCTTGGGACTGAAGGGTTCTCAGAGATGATAGCGGTAGCAGATCAAGAGATATATATATTTATTCAGACTCAGCAGAGTCTTATATACGCTTTGTAATGCTTACTTAATATAAGGTCACGTGATTGTAAGTACGTGTCCTTTCAATATGCTTGTCACCAACATGCAGAGGGAAATACACGAGGTCATCCACCGTTCCCTGAGACTGCGTGCTGACTGTGTCCACCCAGGGCAGACGGCCAACCTAGCGCATGTGTATGCTGTTATGCATGCAGTCCCAGTCCAGTCAAACCTTCCACGAAGACCGACACCCAACTCCACACCATGTCATGTTGTCTTTTCAGATCAGAACACCAAGGTACTGCCCTAAATCAAGGTAGGGTGTGGTTCTTAGTCACCCCAGGCAGGCTCCCACCTTCCAGACTAGCTGATCCTCCACTAGGGTTTGTATGTACCTGCTAGAGCCTTGTTGTATGCACCCGGGTCTGCTGGTCAATGTTACTAGCCCTATCGGCAGTGTTTCTCTCCCATTGGTTCTCGTCCTGACCAACATGTTTCTCTCCCACTGCACACATTTTTCTCCCAGTATCAGTGCGTCCAGTCTAACTTGCCTGTCTAATCTCCCTTGCTGCGAATGTCTCTGCACTCCTGGGCCACGCCAGAACAGGAAGCCTTCTTGCTTGAGTTCTATGACGATTTTATCCAATGCCAGGCAAAATGAGACTATGGAAATTTTTGGCCAGCATTTTTTGAACATTGGTTTCAGAAATTCCCTGAATGGGCAGCCCTATCTCCTGATGTTCCGGTTAGCACTGAGCTGACTGAGGAGCAAAAGAAAAAATTAGGGAACACGATCAATACCCATAAGGATGTACGTACAAACCCATACACTGGTCATGCTCTGATATTAATGTTGGTCCAAGCAATTGCATAACAAACTCCACAACAAGTGGGGGGCCAGCAAAAAGGGCCATCAAGCCAAAGATGTCGATTCTAAGTCAATTTCTGTGTTCATCTCCGAGTTGATGGAAACAAAGGAGACACGCACTCGGAAACCACAGAGAATCAAGGTTTACCTGAACCTGTATTATGATGAGAAGATCAAGCCCGTGATTGAAGCTGCAGCTGATGTACAGAAGAATGTTGCACTTGCAGCAGCATCAATGAGGCAGCAGAAACAGCAAAATTGTCACCAAAGCTGGCCACAATTATGGGAAAGGCACGCGAGATGTTCAAAGTGGAAATGCCTGAAGTCAAGGCAAGGGTAGAGGCACGGTGGAATGAGTTGGTGGTCGCAGGGGGAAAAGGACCAAGCATGTCCAAGACAGGATCACAATCCCCACAGTAGTGAGCAATAACGCATGATAGCTTTGAAAGCTTACCTGATTGCATTACACAGTTACATTGACTGCCTTGCACCAACATTCACCCAATTCCTTGGGGGTTGCAAGAACTAACAGGGTGGTCATTCATGGTCCTCATGGGTGGGCCTACACCAGAAGCGGGAGGGACAATTGAAGCGTGCAGTATTCATGTTGGCACGACACAAATCGGGAATACGTTTGACAAAGCCTGCCCCAATTTCTCAGGGACTATTATGCAACCATATAAACTATTCCTGGAAAATGTTATTGGTGAGTAATCGGCTTTGTGAGGGTGCTCAAACTTATGAGTTTCAGATGCAAAGCCAGACATTGGTATGAATGTTGGTGGTTCTAGCAATGCAGGCAAGCCTGAGGACGACTCAGACAAGAACAATGTCACGGTCGCAAGCGCAGTGGAAGTAAACACACTGCCACACACACCAGAGATTGCCGAGACCCCCATGACCGTGACAAGCCTTGAGTTCACGAAAGAGATGTGGCCAGATTTGCAATTGCCAACACCCACCGCCGTTCCTGCAGATGAGTTCCGCTATGAATTTGGCACTCGAGTTGTGATCCCAGAGTTGGATGACTTCTTGGCAGAGTTCTCTGCAGATGTGCAGTCTCTGCAACTTATGCCATCACTTCCGGTCCCAAAATTGGTGCAGCCGGAGATGGAGTAAAACAACCCTCAGACTCACACTTAAGTAAAGCTGGTGCTAGGTTGCTTGAACAAGGGAAAAGACGACTAATGAGAAGTGAAGACTAGAGTTGCCTGAGGGGGAAACTCCAAGAGGACAAGACTGAGGTCCTCCTGGCAATGTATTGGGGTTTATATAGTAAGTACATGTGCGCACAGACCAAGCTATGCTATGCTATATATGGTAAGTATCCTTGGTACTGGGTGACATGAGTAACACATGAGGTGTGGCAGCACAGCCGTACATGTGTGATGTGCATGTATGTGGCAGCACTGGTATGCATAGCCAAACAGGTGTGATGCGCGTGTTTGGAAGATGAAAGGGAATGGAAGAGAAGGTAAGCAGGTATGAATAGAAGCGTGATCATGTGAAAGAGAATAGATAGGGGTGAAAAAGAAAAGAAACATTAAGTCCATTACCGTTAACAAGGCGATCGAAACATTTCCCCTCTAAGCTAGTTCTATGCAATACCAGCATTATTTCTAGTGACCACTGAGTCTAGTGAGCCTACCTAAGGTACCTAGATAGGTGAGACCCGCTTAGGCTTCGCATCATCTCAAAGCTCGGTACTCAGAACATCCAGACTCCTCATAACTATTTGTCATCCCTCGTTCCTCTGGCTCTCGTTCTTCGACCCATATCGCAGCATGCTATGTCACCACTACGCTGTGCATTACACCCCCCTCAGTGAGCAATGAGTCCGAGAGTGAAGCAAAGTTTAATAAAAGTGGGTCTAGGTAGAGCCTTTGTAAGAATATCTGCAGTGTTTCAATGAGAAGCAACCCATGATAAAGAAAAAGTACCATCATCAATGTGAAAGCACCAAAATGATAGCGCATGTCAATATGCTTAGTGCAATTATAAAACTTAGCTGCAGTGGGAAGAGAGATGGCCCCAGAGTTATCAAGATAAATTGGAATTGGTTTGGGGTGAATGATACCAAGTTCTGAGAGTAGAGAACAAATCCAAAGGTCCTCTTGAACCATGTGAGCAGTCGCCACATACTCTGGTTCTGTGGAGGATAGTGAAATGGTCGTCTGGCGTTTCAAAACATGAGAGACAAGACCTCCAGTAAAAAACCAGACATAGCCAGAAATTGACTAATGGCCAGTGTCACTAGCCCAACTGGTGTCAGCATAGCCATGCAAACCTACTTCGCCGGCCTGATATTCATATTGCAAGTGAAGACTGATGGTTCCAGCCAGATAGTAGAGCACCCATTTGGCCACAGCATAGGGTTTGGGTGGGCGAGTGTTGACAGAGAGGTAGATGAGTTCACCCACTATTTTGAGATAGGCAGAGCAAAGATTTGGGATATTGGGATAAGATGTGATTGGGTCACCAAGAGGAAACTTGGTGTCAGCAGGGAGAGCAACTGGATTACACCCAACAAGATTGTATTCATTGAGCAGAAAAGTGATGTATTCCTCTTGATGAAGCCATAGGATGCAATCAGCTCAGTTGCACTTAACCTGAATACCAAGGTATTTGAAGATGGGGCCTAGATCAGTGAGCCCAAAGCATTCCACAATGTGCTTTTTGACATAGACAAGAAAGGTGTAATTGTTTGATGTGACCATCCCATCATCTACATGCCAAGCAATGAAACAGCGCGTGCGGACCATGTCAACCACCTCATCAAAGAAAAATAGGGTGTGATCCATTTCAGATCTGGTGAAGCTCAGTTCAGCCATGACTCCACAGACCTGCCAATACCATTCAAGGGCCAACTGTTTTAAACCGTAAATGGTTCTCAACATAAGACAAATGAATACTCGCCAATTGCTGTCCTCAAAGCCACAGGGTTGTTGCATGTAGATTTCCTCTTTAAGAATGCCCCAGAGAAAGGCCTGTTTGGCATCAAAGGTGTCAATTTCCCAGTAGCACTGACAAGTGAATGCCATCAGCAATCGAACAGTGGTGGGTTTGACCACAGGAGCAAAGATCTTACCATAATCGACTCCAGAAATCTATAAGAAACCTTGCATGACTAACTCTGGCTTGGAAACAGGGCCACCTTTATTGTCTTCCTTGAACTCCAAAACCCATCTGCAACCAATCACCTTATGTCTCTCTGGCAACCTCTCTAAATGGTAAACCCCCATATCCTTCATCATCTGAAGTTCCTTCCTCATAGCTGTCAACCAGTCCTCTTTGTCAGGTTGTCCCATTGTTTCATTGTATGTCACTGGAGGAATTTTCAAATCATAACCTAAACTGGATGGGTCTTGACACCAGTCACTACGAATTGTAAGGTGAGCATGTTCCTCAATTATGACATTTGCAAAAAGCTCAGGGATGGAATTGTTTGGCTCAATGGGGCACATGGCATCAACACTGTTTAGAGTATCATCTGAGGTTCCTGGAGTGTCTGTACCTTCCTGAATGTGACGCACCTCCAAAGCAGCCAAGCAAGCACATGTTTTGGTGAGATTCACTGCCCAAGCAGCCCCTTTCTCAGTGAGTTTTGGGATACGAGATGAGCGATGAGGAGCAGGTGGAGGATTGGGATTGGGTGTGGTGAGAGCAGGCATGGGCAGGACAGGGATGGATGATGTGGGTGAGACATGGACAGGAATGGTTGGAGAGAAAAAGGTGGGCAAGATACCTTCCTCTTTGTCACTATTGGAATTGTGTGGGGGTGACAACAAACATTCATTGAAGACCATGTCCCTGGCAGTGAAAAAGGTGCCTGTGGAGGCATTCTGTACTCGGTAACCCTTAACCCCATCTGGGTAGCCCATGAAGATAGTGCGACGTGATTTGGGGCCAAACTTGGTCTATAGTTTGGTAGGGATGTGTAACGCACAGCATAGTAGTGACATAGTGTGCTGCAATACAGGGCGAAGAACAAGAGCTCAAATGAAACAAGGGATTATGAGGGTACGAGAAATCCTGAGGACTAAGTGCCAAGCTTCGAGACAATGTGAAGCCTAAGCAGGTCTCACCTATCTAGGTATCTATGAAGGCTCACTAGACTCAGTGGTCACTAGAAATAATGCTGGTATTGCGTAGAACTAGCTTAGGGAAAATACAGGTAAGTGAGAGCAAGACTATTTATACAGTAGGCCCCTGGTCTGTGCGAGAGATGAAAAAGGGAAGAAAGGAGCGGGAGCCCAAAGGGATTCCACCTTCATCTAAGTATGACTTGAATGCACAGCATACGAAATCAGTATGCACAGTAAAGGCTATGCCACAGGGGGTGAAGTCCAAATAAGGCGACTGTGGCAGAAACAGAATGGAAGTCTAGATATGGTATCGATGGAGTGCCGTGTGAGACATAAAGAGAAAATGGATTGAGAAACATATCTGGTATCACAGAGGATGACTCTGTTATGAATACAACTGCACAGTGAGAGAATGAGTCTGAAAGATGAGTGAATGAAAAGACAAAGAAAAACATGTACTCCCTCTGTAGTCCGTAACATTACCCCCTTCCTATGGTCGAAGCATCTGTGAGATCTCACTCTACCTCGTCCCCTTCATTGACTTCATAGTCAGTAGGGTCATAGTTGTTGAGAGGATTGTGGCGAGTAGGGCAAAACTCGTCAGAATGTCCCAGTTCTCCACAGAGGAGACAGCATTGATGAGGGTAGAAGGCCTGAATATGGCTAGGAGCAGTAGTGCGGCAAAATGGACATTCATAGTATGAGCAATCCATGCGAAGATGTCCACATTGGTTGCACGTGAAGCATTGTCCAAGGACAGGATGAGAGGGATGAGTGGGAGTAGGAGGGAGAGAGGGAAGAGTGTCTACATTGATGGATTGTGAGGAGGATCCTGGTGATGGTGTGGGTGTTGCCGTGAAGTCCTTGTTATAGTGACTGGAGGTTGGGAACAGAGTTACCTGTCTTTGCTTTCCTTGATTTCCCGAAGAACGTTGGCCCACAGCTTGTGCTGTGGAGCTGGGTAGTCCAAACAAAACCTTTCCACTATGCTATTTGACATTATGAGGACAGCGGGAGGGAGTTGGAGTGGTGGGGTGTTCTCGAGCAAGAAATATGTGGGTTGGTTTGGGAGGGTCCCTCATCCGAGGAGGGGTACAGTTGTGAGGAAAGTGAGGACATTGGGGTGGTCTGCGGAGAAAGAGGTGACAGGTCCGGGAACAGGATCATAGCTAGATCCTCCAGTAGCAACAGCACTTCTAGCTTGGGCAGGTGGGTGAGTTGTGAAAGGCACTGGAGGTGGGACAGGCAATGGCTCTGTGGATGGGGAGTCGGGGTTGAGGAGGAGAAGTCTGGGGTAACAGTGGAGTTGTCATCCCAGATGGGGTTTGGAACATTGTGGGCCCAAGTGTTCCCATCCCAGGCATTATGGGGATTGTTGTCCAGGTAGTAAGCTCAAAGGTTTGCTGGTAGGGTATTGACGAGGGGGTGCAGAATGTGCATGAACAAGGGAGAGGGGAGGAGCTGAATGACATCAGAGAATCTGTGGTCATGGAGGGCAACCAGGATAGCATCTCTGGAGAAGTGGATGGCCTGTTCCATGGCAGCGGCATAGACAGGCAAGGTCCCATCTGGAAAGAGTTGGGCATGTAGTGTCCGTCCGGTGGTGTATGTATGAAATATGATTCCCAGAGATTGGAGTATCTGTAACGCACAGCATAGTGACGACGTAGCATGCTGCAATACAAGTCAAAGAACGAAAGCAAGAGGGACAAAGGATGATGAGTGGCTATGAGGAGTCTGGATGTTCTGAATGCTGATCTTCGAGATGATGTGAAGCCTAAGCTGGTCTCACCTATCTAGGTACCTTAGGTAGGCTCACTAGACTCAGTGGTCACTAGAAGAACACTGATATCGTGTAGAACTAGCTTAGAGGGAAAGTATATATGGGTGAGAACAAAGCTATTTATATGGTAGACCCCTTCTAAGTGTGACTCAAATGTGCAGCATATGAAGTCAATACAAGTCAATACAAGTCATGCTGCAGGTGGTGAAGTCTGAATAAGGCAACTGGGGTGGGAATGGAACAGAAGTCTAAATATGGTATCGGTGGGGTGCCATGTGAGATGTAAATAGATAAGAGATCGGGAAACGTATCTGGTAATCGCAGAGGACAACTCTGCTATGAATACAACCATGTACAGTTATAGAACGAGTCTGAAAGACGAGTGAACAAAAGTATAGTGAAAAAGTGTACCCCCTTGTAAACCGTAACATTACCCCCTTCCTACAGTCAAAGCACCTGTGAGACCAATCAATCTACCTTTTCTCCTTTGTTGACTTCATAGTCAGTGGGATCATAATCATCAAGGGGGTTAAAATGAAGGGGACAGAAGTCATCGGAATGTCCCAACCCTCCACAAAGAGGGCAACGGCGATGGGGGCAGAAGGCCTGGATATGACCTGGAGTAGTGATGCGACAGAATGGGCATTCATAGAATGGACAATCTGCATGAAGATGTCCACGATGATTGCACGAGAAGCATTGGCCAAGAATGGAACAAGTGGGACAAGCAGGAGTAGGAGGGAGAGAAGTGAGAGCATCTATGTTGATGGGTCAAGATTCTGATCCCGGCGATGGTGATGGCATTGCCACGAAGTCCTTGTTATAGCGACCAGAGGTGGGGAATGGAGTTGCCTGTCTCTGCTTTCCTCTATCTCCCGAAGAACATTGGCCCACAGCTTGTGCTGAGGAGCTGGGTAGTCTGAACGTAACTGTTCCTCCACGCCGTTTGAAGTTACAAGAATGGCGGGAGGGAGTTGGAGTGGAGGGGTGTTCTCGAGCAGGAAGTAAGTTGGCGGGTTCAGGAGTGGGAGTCCCTCATCCAAGGAGGGGAATGGTTGCAAGGAAAGCAAGGACCTCTGAATGGTCGGCGGGGGGAGAAGCGAGCGGTCCAGAAATAGGACTGTGGCTAGCTCCTCCAACAATGTCAACACTTCTGGCTCAGGAAGGTGCGTGAGTTGCGGGAGTCGTTGGAGGTGGAACAGGGAGGGGTTCCAAGGATGGGGAGTCAGAGGACGAAGAGAAGGTGTTGGGGGTGACTGTGGAGCCGTCATCCCAGATAGAGTTTTGAATGTTGCAGGCCCAAGTGTTCCCATCCCAGGTGTTATTGGGACTGTCGTCCAGGTAGTAAGCTCGAAGATTGGCTGGCAAGATGTTAACAAGGGGGCGCAGAATGTGCATGTACAGGGGGGAGGGGAGGAGTAAGATGACATCGGAGAATCCATGATCATTGAGGGTATCCAAGATAACGTCTCTAGAGAAGAGGATGGCCTGTTCCATGGCAGCAGCATAGACAGGCAGGATCCCATCTGGGAAAAGCTGGGCATGTAATGTCCGTCCGGTGGCATACATATGAAAGATGAGTCCCAAAGATTGGAGTACCGGGCTATCGTGGAATAAAGGTATGGATGGGATGGTGTGGGAGGCGGCAGAGTTCTCGAGGATAGAAGCGAAGAGGATTCGTTGGGTACAGTCTGGGAGTTGGTGGATGCGGATGGGCAGTTGGCGGGGGATTGCATTGGCAGACAAGGAGGACATGAGCGAATAGGGCGGTGATATCGATAGAGGAGCGAGGGCTCAACTCAAAGGCAAGTGAGGACAGAGGAGGTTAGGCTGTGGGAAAGGTGATGGGATCCCTGGCCTTATATTTGTTTAGGAGGTCCACAGCATGTCCCAGATTGGACTCAGGTTCCCATGTATTTTCGGAGGATGGGTATCCCTTCCATGAAACAAGGTAGTGGCGGCATTGAGTGGAGCCCCGATGGGCCAAGATTTGTTCTATTTTGAATTTCTCTTCTCCATCTATAATGTCTGGTGGAAGCAGGATAAAGTTTGGTCCGTGTTCAGCAGTCTCCCGATAGGGAGTCAGAAGTGATGTGTGGAAGGCATTATGGATTTTCCACGTCTTAGGCAAGCAGAGTATGTACGAAACAGGTGAAATGACTTGTGTGATTTCAAATGGACCCTCCCGTCGAGGGGCAAGTTTGCGAGAGGGGTAGCAGAGTCTCAGGTTGTGGCCCTCGAGCCACACCTTATCTCCAACTTTCCAGGGTTTGAACTTTGAGGTTACTCATTCATGCATGTAGCCCTGGGCTTTTTTGTGGGCGGCGGTGGCTTCTTTGCAAGCCTCATCAAGGTCTCCAAGGTGTTTTTCTATGGCGGGGAGGAAGGTGGTGGTTCCAAAAGATGGATAGGCCCTCGGCTCATATCCCATCATTAAACTAAATGGAGTCTTTCCCGTTACGGAATGGATAGAGGAGTTGTGGCAGTACTCCACCATTGGCAATAGGTCCGACCATCGGGTGGCGTCTCCTTGGCAAAAGATCTGAAGATAGGTTTCCAATTCCTAATTGACCCATTCTGTTTCTCCATTGGTCTGTGGGTGGTAGGTGGAAGAGAGGAGCAGATCATAATCCAGGAGCCTTGCTAGTTCTAGAGCAGAGGCCAAGGCAAACTGCAGTCTGCAGTTCAAGATAACCTTATCATGGAGTCCAAAGCGGGAAAAGACTTGTTCAAAGAAAAGCTGTGTGACGCCCTCGGCATCTGCACTCTTATGAGTTGGGGTGAAAATTACCCCCTTTGTAAGGCCATGGTCAACCACAACCATAACCGAATCAAAACCGTTAGACAGTGGCAAGTCCGTGATGAGATCGACCGACAAACATTGGAAGGGGCAAGTGGAAGCAACCGGAAGAGGGGTAAGTGGCAGGACAGTGGGGTAAGTGTTGACCTTGTTGGCCTGGCAAATGGTGCAACCTTGAACAAAGCAGCACACGAAGACGGTGAGTCCAGGCCACCAATAGTCACGTTGTACCTGGTTAATGGTCCGGTAGTAACCCCCATGGCCACCCGCAGGTGAGTCATGGATAATGTGGAGAAGGTCGTTCCGGTGGGCTTCAGGTACATAGGCCTG
>JBBPJP010001169.1:0-10108 GCA_038088775.1 Boletus barrowsii
GTCAGCTAGATAGATAGTTAGTCAACCAGTCCATTCAATAAATTAGCTTATCAGCTTGTCAGTAAATCAGGTCAGTCAGTCAGGTCAATCTATCATTGATTAGGCCATTCAGGCCTGTCAGTCTTGTTATTGATTTAAATGACCCAGAAAAAATGTAGGTTTGCTGATGTGCCAAGCTCATTTCGAATGCGATCTGGATGCCCAGTCAACAATTCTAATACCCATCCTTCACCAGAAAGGATTGAAGTGTGGTATGGTTCAGGGTCTTTCTGGGGCGAAGGAAGTGAAGTGATGATGCTGAACACACCACAAATGACGATGTTGAGAAGGAGCACAAGGTGCTGGATGAGCCGGTGTTGCTGCTCAGGTTGAAGGATGATCATGGTCACTAGGTGAGATTGTATTGTATCATATCAGATTGGTTTCAGACTGCGTTTCAGACGGAGACTCAGAGCTGTGGCCACGGCAATCACGGAATGCCAGCGGGTGGAACTTGTAGCCAACCTCACTAACTTGTAGCCAGTCTAACCACAATACCTAGCACGCATCCAAACTGGGCCTAAAGTTCTGGCATTTTTCGAATGTTAAGTTCTATTCAAAGTATGGGATTGACATTTTGTTTACAATTAAAGCTTGTCCTAAATCCCAGAAAATCTGTTGTGAAACCTGGATGTCTGCTGGATGTCTGCATGACTTAGGCATGTATGCTGCTTTAAAATTTTAACTGCCTCTTTTAGACGTACTGTCAATGGACACCAATCAATGTCATCATGGGCCACGAGCAACAAACGACTGTCGGAAACAGCCAAAAGGGAGCCCATCAATTACCTTGCAGAAGATGCCATGTTCGTGAGTGCTCATGTTCTTGTTACATATTTCGATAGGCCCACGCGCGTTCTGTACGGATCGATCAGTACGACAGCTGCGGTATATAGTGACAAACGAGATTCATACTCTGAATCGGAGGCGTCAGGCGTGCGTCGTAGACGTGGCTGTTCTTCTTTCTCGTTGCCTCCAGTCCTTGTTATTTTTGGTCGCTACTTTTTTTTGGTCGGCTGCATTGTGGCGACGGATCTAAGCGGAATCCGGGAGTGTGAATAGGGTGGTAACAAAGCTCCTCTTTTCGACCTTGTGTGTTGCCACTCTTGTCAGACTCCACAACGCTCGTTGTTCCTGCCCACGAACGAGCCACTGGGACTCAGGCCATTCACACGATACGTTTGCGATTGTGGGTGTCTCTGAATCTCCTACTTAAAATACAAGGGACAAGAACGAGGACAACACTCATACAACAAGAATAGGGCACAACAGCAATAGCAACAACAAGGACGAAATCAAGGACAGGAATCATGTCTGATTCACCGACCCGTCGGTTTTCGACGGCGAGTCCGACGGAGCAGCTGAAGCGCGAGGAGAGTTTGATCAATGCATACGAGGCGGAGGAGGAACGGATCATCAATGTGTTGTCGCGCAAGCTGGAGCAGGTACGTCGCTTCTTTTTTCGCTTTTCATTTCCCCCCTATTTCCTGTTTTGTCTCCTCCTTACTCGTCTCCCTCCATTCAACTGTCACTTGATGTAGCTCCGCGAGGAAAAGATTCAACTCGAGAATGTGCTCGAAGCTGAGAGTGAATCACACGTGAATCGGTTGAACCGGGAGATCTCTGCGCTACGTCAACAGGCGGCGCGAACACAAGCACATGCTAGTGGTGAGCACGCCAATGGGAGTACGACTACAAGCGACACTTCCCGCTTGCCGTTGAGTGGGCACGACCCGACAGCACCGAGCGTGGATGTCATGTTGGAGGCGATGCGTCGAGAGAACGAACAACTGAGAACACGGTTGGTGGATACGGAACGAGATTATGTGCGGATCGCGCGGTTGAATGATATATATCGCGAGGAGCTATTGGAGTTGCGACGGAGGGTGCGTGGACATGTTTCTTTATTTCTATCAAGGGTGCTGACGCGATGCATAGCTTGGGTTGTCGGTGGACAATTTGGTGGGTTTGACGCCATCTGAGCCGTTTTCGCAGCCGATGCATCGGCGGTCAATGTCGGGTGTGTCGTCTCCGAGTACGTCAGTGGGGTATCCAGCTGTGCGGAGTACGACGACGCACGCTGTACCTATCCCGTCGCACGGTGTGCCGATCCCCCGGCCGTCGTCGTCGATCCACCGACCAGTGAGCAGCAACTCTGAAACGACGACGCCGCTGTCACATTCGCCCTCGTCGATGGAGTCTCCATCTCCATTCCCGTTCTCGCCACTGTTGTCAGCACACGTGCCTGCGAGCAGCAGCATGCTGAGTAATGGAACGCAGTTGACCACGCCACCGTCGTCGACGTCGGCGCAGTTGGGTGGCGTTGGGGCACCACATGCGGTATCTGGGGTGCACGCGTTGACGTATCCGAGTGTGCCGCCGCCGTCGTTGTCATCTTCGTATGGGTCGCCTGTGGTGTCATATCTGCCGCAGAGGGAGGGGGAAGGGGAAACACTGAGTCGGCGGGGATCGGCTGGCCGTGTGCGGGGTGGAGGGGTGGCTGGGATGGATATGGGTGCGAGTGGAACGGGGCCGGGGACTGGGTGGGGGAGTCAGAGTCGGAGGGGCAGTGTTGAGCGTGGGGGGAGGATTGCGGAGACGGGGACGTTGGTGCCGCGGTCGAGGTCGAGGTCAAGTGCAGACAGTCGAGGCGTTGCGTCGTCGGGGTCGTCGTCGACGTGGGCTACGTCAGTCTCTGAAGATGTGAACGAGGAGCGGTGAGGTTTTGTATGTAGGACAAGGTGTATGAGCTTCTCCATTGTTTGCCATATTCGTCACAGAAGGTCAACAGCACAGCCTCCCGATGGTGGCTGTGTCAATGCCAGCCAAGTTTTGCTCCCATGATGAGAAAGTTGGACAACAGCGACTTGTTTTTTTTCGACATATGAAACTCCAGAGTGTCTCTGGGACGATGGCTGAGGAGTACTAGGGACGGGGAGTGTTGGCCGTTTCAGGGGTCCTAGCGGCGGGTCCGTGCTCGGTTAGGTAACGAGTCACGGGATTGAGGCGCGGCGCGCTATAAAAGGGCGGGACGCGAAAATCACCACTGGATTCCCCCTTTTTTTCCATGTCGTATCAATACCCATTCATTCCTGGGCACTCTTCAATGCCTGCAACGCCCCAGACAACTTTTCGTTGGGATGACGGTGACCAGCATCATCAGCAACAACACCAGCACCAGCAACAAGAGCGACAGCATCTTGAGCAGCAAGTTCTTCGACATCCACTTCAACATCAGCCAGATCCAAACCCAGACGCGCACGTTACAGTGCCTGCCGCGTCCACAACTACCGTGCAGCTTCAAGAACACGTTCCTGTAGTACCTAGCCAGAACCCCAGACGTCCTGGTTCTGGTACTGAGGATGTCCGTGATGAGCCCCCACAGCGTTTGCAGCACGTGTCTGTGCCGGCCCTCTTACAGCCTGAGCACATGAGACCACCCATGATTGATACCAGTCGCGCGTATCATGTCGGAACAAGTGCAAGCCCTTCTTCAGGTCCGCCGTCCGCGGGCCCGATGAGTGCTGCATTTCACGGGTCAATCGGACCCATGCGTGCGCGCATATCTCCTGTCCATACGGATCCCCGCGCGGCAGTGCATCCTTATCGTCGTCCCCAGAGTGCGGCAGGAGTGGTCATTGCAAAATCGAGAAGAGACCCTGAAGAGGGACACAGTGTGAGATATTCAAGTTCAAGACAAGGGTCGTCTTCAAGCGCCCCCCTACCAGCCCCACCACTCTCAATACCAACGTCAAGGATATCTGGATTGCCCGCTGGGGCTGTCAAGAACATGTCGATGTTCAAGTGCGTTTCGTTTACTTGGTAGTCAGTGGTGTTCACGTGATTCGCCACAGGGGCTTGATCAACCCGGGTTACTCGGCCTCGGGCGTCAACGTGGTGATCCGTACAGACCTACACTTCAATTACGAAACGAACGTCTTGACAGCCTTGTGTGAACTCCCTGGTCGATCAAAGAGCGACGTGACTGTCGTCCTCTCGACCAACGCCATGAACCGGGTGAAGCAGGTCGTCCTATCTGCCAAGCCACCTCGGGGCCTCGCCGAAGGCGGCCATGGCCACACCAGTAGCAGTGGCGACGGCGACGGTTATGTATTGCGAGAACGACGCCCTGGGCCCATGTCCCGTATCTTTGTCGTACCAAGTACAACTACCGTGCGTTTGTCCGTTGTTTTCGGTGTCGATGCTGATTTGCCATGTCATGTCACCTATGCTTACTCTCGGTTCTGTAGCCCGACGATATTAGCGTCGAGATGCGCGACGGGTTGTTGTCGCTCAAGATCCAGTGTCCCCCGCCTTTATCGGCACAAGAAGACGATGCCCAGGAGATTATGATACACTGAATGTCGTCCATCGTTTGACGGCGCAGAAAAAAAAAGTTTATCTCCTTGTCGCGTGGATCCTTTTATACCACAACTCACTAACCGACTCGCTCTCTCTCGCACTAACTTTTATCTCTCGGCGACTCTAAAAAATTTATATCCCATGAATCGGACGCCCACCACTCTATATGACGCTACTCTTGTTGCTATCTGTATTTTGACCATCCTAGGCGGTACATTATATTGTCAATGACCCGGACATTTGTTCTCTTTGTTTTGACGTGACATCCTATTGTAGCTAAACATTGCTCTAGATCATAATCTCTGTTGTTATACCTAACGATATATGATGCATATAAACGACTTCCATCTGAATCTGCTCGCGTCTAGTTCATCTTCTCATCCGCCTGTGACCGGTGACCCCTCAGGGATGCGGTTATAACAATGCACACGCTCCTCCCCTTGGGACAAGCCGCGAAAAAGACACCACAGGCTCGAACGACGTGGAGAAGCGTGCAACGCATCGCCCGCACCCAAGATCATCCTCCTAATCCCTCCAACTCGCTCACGACAAAAGCCACGACCACCCCCCATCCTGAAACGGATACGGCCCTCCAAACTTGTTCGCCTTCCACAGCCGCCGGAGGCGCCTACTCTCCCGCCTCACCTTGTCGTACCGCTCGTTGCTCACCCACCCGTCGCCTTCGAGCTGCAACGCCTCCGTCACCTTGTCGACGCGCGCTGTATATGTCTTGAATCTCGCGTACGCCGCGCGATGTGTCGCCACTTGGCCAGCGTCCCAATGGATCGGGAACGGAGCAGCTCGCGTATTCTCCGCCCGCGCATCTCGGAGCTTCAACAGCGCCTGTCGTAGATGATGCGTCCCTTGGTACCACGTCCGCGACGCACCGCGTATCGACGGCACGACGTACTTGCCATGGGCGTACCTCTGTGCGTCGTCACGGACGGGGTTCCGCGTCAGGCCGCGCAGCTCGTAGTACTTGTGGATCACGGCGAGACGTTCTTGGTCGCGCAGGTGCGCCTTGTCTCGTTCGGACAGCCACGCGAAATCGGAGGGGAGGGTGGGGAAGGCGAAGCCGGGGGCCAGGCGGATGCGGTCGTCGCCTTGGTATCGGACGCAGGGTGCAAAGGTGGCTTGGAGGAAGAGCGGTCGGACGGTCGTGCCTTGCCAATCGAGTAGGCCGAGTATGTCCGACAAGCCCTCGCGTGGGACGAGGATGTTGGATGCATGGAGATCCATGTGCCAGAGCATGGGGGCACAGAGCGCGTCGGAGGGAAGAACGATGGGGAAGACCGCAAGAAAGTCGTCCAGGAGACGGGCGTGCGCGTCGGGGACGTTGTCGCTGCCAGGACGACGAAACGGGTCGCCACGTTTGCGTGGCACGGCAAACGTGGACAACCATTCTTTTTCAATGTCGACGATGGTTCTGACGTAGGATAACGTATCTGGCCCTGGAACGCAAAATAAGCGTGTCGCATACATGACGGTAAGAGTCTGACATGGACCACGATCAATAGCCAGGTGACGTCTTTCTCCGCGCCACATATCGAAATCAACACACGGCCCTATGCGGAATCGGTCGGAGCCGTCTCCCTCGACGCCCTCGGCATAGAGTGGTCGTTGTTGCAACTCGGACGAGACGTCCTCCTTGTAATACAAGCTCCCTATCTGGGAGAAACGAAACCAAGTAAACTTGCATTCCACGTCGACGAGTTGGTCCACGAAGCGTGCGACATCAAAACAGCCCTTGTTCAGCTGCTTGTGCAACTCCACGCCTGGTATGTATTCCATGATAATGTACTCGGTCCCCACACCTGATGCATCCGCAATGGCGCTCCAGCTGAGGACGCGTGGAACGGGTAGGCCGAGAACGGTCCTTGCATAGTCCATGGTGGCGACTTCGCTGGCGGTGCAGAGACGACGCGGTACGACAAGCGGACACGGAACTTTAGCGATCAACTTGACGTCATTACCAAACGTGAGCAGGAAAATCTTGTTAAAAGAACCTATCCAAAGAGGTCGTTTATCCCTCACGTCGATGACGAACATCACCAAATAGTACCTTCTGCCAACTTGACCATTTGGGTGCAACGATCCGCGCCTGCGGTCGTTGCGGCGATGTGTTTGAGGGCGTCTACGTCAAAGGGCGTATATCGAATACGCATTTCTGTGAAAAAGGTGAATAACCAAGGGGGTACATTGAGAGGATGATAAACAATCGCTCACGTTCCCGTTCATTGTAAATCCATCGTCCAGACGTGTGCCGGAAAAACTGTTCATACTCGGGGTTCGAGTTTGGGCCTGGCTCCGAACTCTTGCGAGTGTCTCCACGTTTGATATTGAATGGTCTCCGTAGTGTTTGGAGGCGAGTCGGAAGTTCACGAAGATGGTGAAGAGGTTGCACCATGGATGTAGGGTGCGCAAAAGGTGGGTGACGGTTGCGGTACTATGCAGCTGCAGCTCCTAGAAATTGAGCTCCTATCCCGGCATAGATGACTCGCATTCAACGAGTCAGTACGCGAAGGCTGATAGTACAGTCTCCTAAGATCGCCTCGAGACACTTATGTGACGTCAGAAAAATGATCAGCCTGAGTGTATTGAATCTTACTAGCATCCCTGTAGCTTGAA
The DNA here is from genome assembly GCA_038088775.1 of Boletus barrowsii. NCBI lineage: Eukaryota > Fungi > Basidiomycota > Agaricomycetes > Boletales > Boletaceae > Boletus > Boletus barrowsii. Next base: position 7,030 of record JBBPJP010001169.1, read on the forward strand.
ATCGTATGCTCCGGGAGTCTCCCTCCATTGCGTAGTTAGAGTCGAACTTAAGTTTATTCCCACGGACCATGGTCTCACTGTCATGTACACAAGGCCCAGGGACGCTATTCTACCAGTGATGACTTAGCATGTTACTTGCATACATCACCAATGGCAAGTAGAGGTTGTGAAATAGCGAGTGCTGTAACGATTCGAAACAAAGTACAACGGAAACAATATGACATTGATACAAACGATCAGACTCGTGGTGTCACCACCTGGTTTTCTCGAAATTTGGGTACGTTCGTATAGCACATAGTACATTTAGGAATAAGTTAAGTTGCAAGTCGAATTTGCTAGCAGTTCGCCCATAAAGCCTCCTCTATCTTCCAGCTCTCTCATCTCACACTCCTACCCCCTACCTCCAACAGGAGCATCTAAACCTGACCTGTACACTCTATCACCATTTCGAGACCACCAGAGGTATCCGTGTCACCCATCACCTCGGAACCCTGATTTCCGTCCATGAATACCATTGCAGACACGGTGGCATCTGAGCCAGCATCCGACCTAGACTGCACGCCGAACCCCGTGTCGATATGAAGGCGACCACGGTGGTCAAGATCGTAAAGTTCTCGTATGTTGATAACGAACCGAGGGATGAGGGTATAAAAGGCTAGGGAAACAAATGTCTCCAGGAAAATGAAGCTATTGCCTATTGAAACCCCTGTGATGTTGAGCAGGTCATTTGTTTGGTAAAGCACATTCCTGTAGGTTGGTGCGGAGCGTTTTCGTTGTTAGTATTTGTGCAGGTAATTCTTGGCAGCACAGGGTGGAGATGGGGAGATGGGGACATACACGATAAAGTAAAGAATTCCGTCTTTCACTAGTTTCTGCATGTAGTAGTTGGATCGCCATTGTTTCGTTGTTTTGTACATCTCGAATGATTGCAGCAGGGTTTGGACGACAGCGAGAATGGTCAGTATAACACAGAGAACCAATCGCGGGATTACATAATATAGTCCAGACAACAGTGCGGCGCTGTTGGGCGAAACAGTGCAGAATGAAAAGTTAAGAACTCGGATGGTTGTCACTCAGAAAAAGTGATTATGTGAGACCACTGGCCATTGTATTGATGTATCCAATTTGATACATACCTGAGTGATTAGGGTTCCGGTAGATTGCATTAACAAAGACAGCAATGATTGTCTGTATGATGTAAACCAACAGAAGGACGTAAAGAATAGTCCTCGATCGATGCCACATTGCGTAGACACGTAGAATCATCAGCACTGTAACCAAAATCAACACAGACGAAGAGACAGACTGCAACGTAACTGTAACTTACGATCGGTGGTAGACAAGAACACCACAAATGCCCAACTATATAGAAACAAGACTTTACCTTTGAAATGTCCACGTCTCATTTTGGCATTGTAGACGCAAGTAAATCGGAGTACTTACATCTATTTGACCATTAGAAATCCAAGGTTTGTTGCAAAATCGAGATACGTACATCTGTCGGAATCAGTCCATTAGTGATAGGCGATGTGTATAAGGAGAAAACAAACCGACTTCCAGAGGGCCAGGAACAAACGAAGTGCCGGCTGCGAATGTACTGGTTGAGCATATATACCTTACTTGGGCCTCTGAACATACTGAGTGCAGAGGATCTAAGAATGGATTAGGGTTTGATTAGCCATGCTCAAAGACACTATACACCTACACAATCCAACAAAGACCAATGTAGCGAACCTATTGGAACAGTCAGGTCAGGAAATATGGGCCAAACCGCTTCGAAGCTAGAAGAACTGTACGCACGACAACAAACATTGTAGACACCCGGGTCCAGGGTCTGTACTATGAGATTATTCGAGACGTTGTATGCACCAGCAGTGGTAATCAACAACTCCGTACCCAGATGTACTCTAGCTTTCTACATTGTTAGGCATGAAATGGAGGTGGAGACGGGGTGAGGTACCTCTCTTGAGAAGGTGAGGACTACGGTTCTCAGCGGTAATGACTCGGATAGGGAATGCGAGCAAACACATCACTCACTATAATCATACACGACGGCAGTGATGGCAGCCACTGCACTGGTGCATCAGATCAGTTATTAGTGGGTTGTGGACGACCGTACGTGATAGGTAATTGTTCAAAACGAGAAACTGCAAGGTAGACTGTACGTCGGAGGACATGAATCGTGAAAACATTAACGTTGTATGGAAACCAACGATTGAGAGTGGAGTAGGGTTGCGTATTACCCCCGCAAGATGCAGGGCAGACTATTTATCGTCCAGTATCCGTGCCTTGAAGACCATTATCACTCCCCTATTTCGTTACGGCAGAATGGATTGGGGCAACACTGGATTTCGATCATATAATTGTGGTTACCAACTTGCCTTTGGAAGAATCTTTTGATCTCTGGTCGCCGGAAGCGAACGTGTGCTTGCCCGGGCTTGGATGATCAAATCCAACACTAAGTATGAGGCTCGGCGCCAGAGGTAGCGATGCATCTTCCGCTGGATGTCTTGAATATTGACTGCAACATTGGATTGTGATGACGAGCCGAAACGGAGTTGGATTATCAACAAACCGATGCGAGGCGATATGAGCGCATCTGCCTTACCGTGAAAAGAACAAAATTGCTGCGCCAATAAATCTTCAGACAAGGAAATTGCCGTGACCAACACCGCACCATTGCTGTGTTGTTGATTTCAAGGCCGTATGACGGCCCGAGATGGAACAAGCTTAAGGTGACTCTGAATGCGCCGCCGTCTGCGACGAGCCTTGCAACTTGAAGTGGGAAGTGGCATGTTCCTTTACTACTCACCCACGTTCCTGACCAACTGTAAGCCCTATTGGCATACGACCCTCGCTCGACCTCTCGGATGCGGTGGCGCAGGTCGTCGCCCTCGTCGTCGTCATCATGTCTGTGGTGGGGATGGTGCCCGTCGTTTTCGCGTCCTCCATCTGGATGGATGGGATGGAGAGAGAGGACGGACATATTGAGGTTGGCCCCTGTCTATGCGGCGGCACGATCAGAGGGTTGGTCGTCGTCGTCGTCGTCGTCGTCATCGTCGCTCGTGAGCACGCTCCT
>JBBPJP010001170.1:0-10105 GCA_038088775.1 Boletus barrowsii
CTGGGCAACAGGCGAGCGCATCGAGCGAGCTGTTGGGCTCATCGACATGTCGGAAAGGGTCCAGGCAACAGGCAGGTGAATTAAATGAGCCTTCAATGGCTCGGGAGGGGTCCAGAAGTGGGAGTGGCGCAGCGAACGAGTCATTGGACTCGTCAACGGCTCGGGAGGGGTCCAGAGTGGCGGGGATGTGCTGTACGAGCCAACACGCTTGTTGACGGGCCGGAGGTGCACGGAACGAGCCACTGGGCTCGTCGACAGCTAAGGGGGATGGTCAAAGGCATTGAGTGAGCCATTACCTCCTGGACTTATTCGATGCCAGTATTCCCCACTGCCATTCGAGTCCATTCGCCTGCACCCTTTGAGGCTAGATCTGGGAGCAGTACCCGAATGCTTAGCTCTGCAATGAGGGAAAACAGACATCCAACGCCTGGTTCCAGACCAGATCGGATCTCATAATCAGATCTGAGGATCTCAGATTTAATATTCATTCACAAACCACATTTATTATTTATTTTGAGGGAAAAACAATTGTTATCGAAATTTAAAATCATTTCCTCTTGCATAAAGCTATACTGCCGTACACGCTGCGGTCAGATTGCAGCGTATCTGTTCGATATGTCAAAGTGGGGAGGGAATCTTGATCCAGAGACCGTACTAGTAACATTCACTGCCAGCGCAAGTTAAAAAGGTTGGGATGGGTTCCATGCGCCTCCTCATGGCTGCTAATACGACCCCGTCCAAACTCAATTGCGAAAGCTGCTACGCGTCGTTTCCTAATCAGACGGGTCTTCGTCGCCATCGCTTTAACCGCCATACTCTTCCCCCTCCGTTCAGGAAGGATGGCAAGGTTTACCAAGCCATGCACAATGGAGGTCGATTGGAGTGTCCTTTCAGCGATTGCTCCAAGGCTTATATCAACCGGGATGACTTCCAAACTCACCTGAGAAAGGTACACTCTGCTGAGTTCGAGGTTCCAGGCGATACGCCTGGCCCAGATGCTGGCGGTATGTTCCGCTCTCCTCGTGCTTTTGATCTCTCAAAGGCGTTAATGCTCTGTATTGGCAGGTCCTGGGCCACGAGCACCCTCGGGTAATAGGATGGACGCCAAGGCAACAGATTCCATTCTGGCTATCCCTGCAAGTGGCTTGGCTCACGAGGGCCAGGGTGCGGCAAGATCGGAGGGTAGGCTAGAAGCGCTCCTCTGCTCCGTCAACAGCAAGGCTCACTTTGCTAAAGGAATGTGCGGTATCTCCGCCACTTCTTATGCGGTGCGTGGGGATACTCAGACTAGTCAATCGGTGCCAAGTACGTTGCAACAACCAACGTACTAGAAGTGGCAGCTTCCTAAGACTTACCCTCTGCAGGGGTGCCCGACAGAGTACATGGGGCCAGTGCCTCCGGTGCGGAAACAATTGGTGGGTGAGAGCAGCTTCGAAACAGAGCTGCATGTTGACAAGTGGAGAAAATTAGATGGCTCAATTCGGAGTGGCATCGAACTGGTACCCGAGGTAGACTACCTCTTCAGAACGGGGATTCTCGATCGCCTTGGGCTGTTTCTCCACCGCAAGCTCCGCATCCTCATATGCCGCGAATGCAAGTTGGCACTCACTTCTATGACGGCGGCTGGCCATTTATTGGGGACGCATGGTCAGAAAATGGGGGGACGCGAGAAAGAGGAGTTGCACAAGATATGCTCGCAACAAAGCATCTATGCTCGCCCGGAGGAAGTGCCTATTCCAAATGCCGGTGGGCCACCAGTGCAGGGCATTGCTCAGCCTATACCCGGCCTGACCTGTGCTGCTGCTGCGGACTGCCGTTACAGCGTTCGTGATCTGCAGGCGATGTTGAAGCACGGCAGGGAGAAGCATGGAAAAGGGCTTACCACCAATGCATTATACCGTCCGTCCACTATCCAGGTGCTTTTTCGCGGAGTCGGCCGCGTGTATTTCGAGGTGGATGCTACCCTCACTTCATTCTCTGACATTGGCGTCCGCACATATCTGAAGCAAACTTTCCTCCCAACCGCCAGCACTGACGAGGTCATCACTCAGCGATCAGACCGCGATAGACCGCCATTATTGAAGATAACACTGTGGGACCTTTTCCTGCCAGAGATTAGAGAAGATTCTGTACAGAGGAAGCATGCGCGAGGCGTCAAGGAGAGGCATACGCCGCACGAACACGGGGGAATTTTTGTCTCCCTAGAAAACGCGGTTAAGCTTCACCATGAGCTAGCGAAAAAGCAACTGGACCGCCATTGCCAGCGTGAAGCGCTGGCAAAGGTGCTAGTGAGCGGTGCAAAGTTCAGCCCTAGCCAGTAAGTCTTCCTTTCGTACCTGCAAAACCACCAGAGTTCCGTTGACTTCTGAATCAATGCAGGTCAACGTATTTCAAGCCATTACCCAGTGAGAACCACGCATACAACGCGTTGTTTGTGCAAATGGCCAGGGCCATGATCCGAAAAGAAAGCGGTCACGATCTTTCCCTTAATTTCAGCCTCACAGACGTACAGAGGTCTAGCTTGGAGGGGTTGATAGGCAGTTTGGAGACCAACTCCGCGGAGGGCAATGAGAGGACGTTGCTCCGCGCAGTGACTGCTTACCAAGCATTCTGCTGGTCGTTGATAAGCGCCATAGAGCCCGGAAGTCAAACCGATTGGCGGAACCCCGTGCAGCGTTTCATTTGGTTAATGGCGCTGCGCGACGATGGGTCCTTCATCCAGGCGTCCGACCTCACCCCATTGCTGGCGAAGTTGAAATACTTCTGCCGCCTTGCCGTCCTGTATGAATGCGTCGTTTGTTCTGAGCAGGAGGACGCAGTCGCGTAAGTTTGCTTCGAGCTCCTTTTCCCCCCGTCGCAGGTATTCTTACCTTCATTCTACACCAGTTGCATGGGAAGGCTGTATGACGAAGTGCTCAGTTTGGGAATGCCCACGACGTTTAACATGATTTGGGAACTACAGCAATTCGCGTCGTCTCTCGCATACGGTCAGCTGAAAGATCCGGATGTATTCGTCGACCCCGGGTATGCCTGGATATCGATCCACGGAAAAGTTCTTTACTTGGAACGACTTCGCCGGGGCATGCAGGGGTTGTTGAGAGAGGTGAAAGATTGCTTTATTGCACTAAGCGGCAATGCTGCCTGGCCGACTCCACACGCCGAGTTCATCACTGAAAACCTCGGCAACGTCCAAAGAGGCTATTGCTTTCTCGAGGAGGACCCTTTCCGCCAGAGGAAGCACGATTTTTTTCTATCAGCGGTCGAGAAACACAGCCTTGGAGTCTTGACCGCAGAAGGAGCCTGGGCTTGGAATGAGTTGGCCATCCGGAAATTCCTCGACCGTGCAGAGGAGATCTGGAGTCATTTCATCCATGCACTTTACGTTGGACTTCAACTGTCCACGCGGGTGACTCAATTCCTACAGTTCCAGATACGGAATGCAGACCGCCCGCGAAACTTTGTGTTCCAGGGGAAGGAATGCATGGTGATAAACAGATACAGTAAGACAACAAACGCCAGGGGGAAGGATGGCTGTATCCCCGCCTTTTTGGCGCCTGCGCTCACAGAGGTTTTGCTAGTACTGCTGGGAAGTGGCTTGAGAGAAGCCCAGGCACTCCTAGCCGGGGTTGTACATGGTTCAGAGGCACACTGGTGCTATCGCACGTACGCATCCACAGTTATTAGGCCCCTTCCATAAACATTACTAACGTATCTTCTTTAGATACCTCGTTGTTCAGCATGGGGAGAGGGTGAAACCGGATAATTTCTACGAGTGGCTGCGGAAACGAAACCAGCAGTGGTTCGACTGTGGGTGGGGAGCAAGTGAGTTCCGCCAGGGTATGATCACGCTGGGTCACGAATTCATCTCGCCGGATGAGACTTTTCCTTGTGCGGATGACCTGCTGGCAGAGTCTGCTGACCACTCTACCGAAGTGGATGCGTCACACTATGCCGTCGTGCATGGCACATTGCCCCGGCTTTCCAACAGCACCATATCTCGACACCGCTGGCTTTCCGAAGAATGGTCTAGTCTGCTTGGGTTAGGACCGCAGCAACCTCCTGAGCCTGTGCGGGTTATTCGAACCAGGGCAAGGTCCAAAAGCTTGCTTGACCCAAACGAGCTGGCCCTTAGGGTAGCTGACTTGGTCAGCAATGCACTGATGAACAAGCTGGGGGCAATGGGCGCCGTCCCTGGTTTCATAGCCAACGTACCTCAGCATCAGCATATGCAGACCGTTTCTGCGCATAGTGACCCCGACAACGAGGCTTGCTCAGCATTAGAACCCAAACCGAACATCGCCAACGGTGCGCCTCCCCTCAGCGTCCCCGCTCTAGCAACCACGCAGTCGATAGCCTCCTCCATGTATCTCAGCCCGGACCATCCGGACAGCAGCGTTGAAGCGTTTCATTCTCGGACATCCCAGCCATTAACCCTGCATCATCCGCGCGCGAGACAACCTCCAACAGCCGCCTATACTGAAGAATCTACCAGGCCGATGGAGGGAAATTTTCACTGTACCTCGAGAAGCGTCACTGTTGAAGAATGGGGGTCAGAGCCCCCGAGAGTCTGCGGGGGGCCGGTGTCAGCCAAGGGTTTGCATGCCATAAGCCAGGATGGTGCTGGCGAAGAATCAGCCAACCAGTCAATTGCGCAGTTTGGCGTGGACAGTGCAGAGATCTTGCCAGCTGGCTGGCTGCCTCCAACCGTTGCGGATGGTATGAAGAACAGCGCCGCCCCAAGCACCTCAGACAGAGATCCTCCAGGCGACGTATTAGTGACTCGCAATGTCTTACAGATTCCTCTCGCGGAGTCAGCACTGCTGAGGGAGAATATTCGAGGGGCGATGCAGGCACTGGTCGGGGATCCTGCAACTAAGGAGAAGAGCGAGGCGCAGATGCTGGGGATTCTGATTGTGATGGGAGGGAGGCAAGATGCGATGGTCACCATGCGGACGGGGGGGGGGGAAAAGCATGCTGTGGCAAGTCCCGGTCCTGCTGAATACAGAACTCAGGTTTGTTGTGATCTGTCCATTCACCGTACTTCTCGAAGAGCAGTGCAAGAAGGCTGAGAGGGCGAACATCAAGGCAGTCGACTACGGGCGGTCACGCGCGATCCCTCCTGATGTGCAAATACTATTCGCACAGGTCGAGCACTTCAGCTCGCAAACATTTATGAAGTGAGTACGCTCGTACTGACCATTCCAAGCATTTCTGAGCGGTGCAAATGCGCTATTGCCCATCCTCAGGACGATGCTCAACCCAGATGCTCCAAAGTTCACGCACATCTTCATCGACGAACACCACGATCAACTAGACTGCCCGACCGACCGACGGAAAGCGTGGAAGATGCTCGCTGAAAGGGCTTCCTCGATGGAGATGCCCATCATTCTGCTGTCTGGTTCGGTTCCTCCGGACTTAGAGAAGCCGTTGATGAAAGCATACGGGCTTTCACACGCTGAGACAGCTTTCGTCAGGTCATCCACGAATCGCCCTGAGATCGGTCTGCATACGATCTACCTTGACCCCTCAGCTTCTAGGTCTGCTTTGGCCCATCTGGTATACGCACTGCATTCAAGGCTCAAGGTGGACGAACGAATGCTAGTTTTATTCGCCTCATGTGAAGAGGCAGAAGAATTCGCGGGAAAGGCGCGTTGTGCAGTGTTCCATCGAGGTCTACCTTCAACCGGCAACACCAAAGCATACAACCTCGGCCTATGGGACAGGGGGGAGACCAAGCTGATGGCATGTACATCTGCCTTTGCTACAGGAGTGGATAGACCAAATATTCGCTTCATCGTTGTTTACAAGCCAACGTACAGCCTCCTGATGGTAATGCAAATGGCAGGCCGTGCTGGCAGGGATGGATCGGAATCCCACGTGTTCTTCGCCACGTCTCAGAAGGCAGGTCCGAAGTTTAAACAGGACAGCGATTACAGCCTGGTATACGAGCTGGGGAAGCTGGTCCACCAGAAAGAATGCAAAATTCTCCAAGCAACGCGATATCTGGATGGCGAGAGGATGGCGCGCGCGTGCTCCGAATTGCGCGGGCAAGTGCCCTGCGATATTTGCGACCCCAGCAGTGAGATTCACAAGTTCGCGCTGCATGCTGTCCAAAATCCCCGCCAATCAGTCCCCCGGTTACATCACGCTGGAAATGTGGAGCCGCTGCTTGCACCTTGGAAATCGGTCGAGCAAGCTTACGCTACCGCCGCGGGAAAAGGAGGGGGAAAGGTTAATTCTTTTAAACTTTAAACTTTTGACGCTCAATTGCATTCCAGGTGCTCGCAGTCACTGGAGCAGAATGTTCCCAACCAGCGCGAAATAGCAACCCCTGCGGCCCTGACCCATTCGGAGACAGCGCAAGGCAATCAAGTGAACTTAGGGGGTGTCGCCGGTTTCAGGTGCGTTCCTCTTTACACATTTGCCTGGGTTGCATAGGAGATTATTTTTGTCCCGCCAGCCCCCCCCCCAAGATTTGTCAATCGCCGCTAGCGGATCAAAGCGTTCGCGCTGCGCGCCACTCTCGGAGCTCACGTCTGAACCTCAACCCTCAGGGCGTGCAGGCAAGCGGACGAAAAGAGAGAAATGCCCATTTGGGGAGCTTCCCAATGGTGGCTAACACTCGGTGAAGTTTCCGAGACTGGCCGCTGTGGATCAAGAGTAGCATCACCAGTGGGGACGGAACTGTTTCTTGTCACCCACATTCTTAAATCCCAGAATATTGCCGCGAAAACAATGCCTCGCCACATCCAGACACAGACAGCTTTTCACACTGATCCCCATTTCATTGTACTTACTACCGCTGTACGTTTTGCAAAATCGAAACACCGCTTTCAGAGAACCCGTTCTAAAAAGAAATGTAGAAATGATATGGCACTGTAGGCAATGGTGTACTAGGTAACATCCAGCAAAGACAGCTCTGAAAACGAGTGCGAGGCGGCGCTCTGCGTGAATCCGCGCGCTCGTGAGTCAGATGAAAGATGTGATGAGGCGGCTGGTTACAAGGTATCGCAGCAACCTGCCGCAGTAAGTGGCTCGGACTATGTGCCGCGAAAGCCTGAGGAGGGTTTCGGCCGGAGGCCGGCCCGATCTGCGAATGGCCAAGGTGAACTGTGAGGGTGGGTTAGGCCGCTCGCAGTTCAGCTTGGTGCTATCCCAGGGGAACAAGCGACAAGCGGCAGGCAGGGGAGTGGGTCAGGTGTGGCCAGTCGACTTCCGGAACTGAGAGGGTGGGGTGGGTGCCAGGTGGGGCGACGAAAAAGGGCAGCGCCGCAGCGTGCTGCCTGATCGAGTGGAGGTGGCGCTCGGCTCTCTTCTCGACGTTCTCGTTGCCACCTCCTTCGCTCAGGCAGCACGTTGCGCTGCTCTTTTTCGTCGCTTTTCTGTAGCCAAGGCCACACTGGCATTCCAGCAAGTGATCAGTCCCTTTCGTCTCATCTTAAGTGGCCTGCGCCAAGATTGCACCCCGACCGGACCCTTTTATGTTCGAAGGAAGACTAACGAGCGTAGTAATGGCTCGGTGCTTCAGCCATGAACATACCTAGCAGCTATATCTAAGACAAGGAGAAAGAAGCCTACGCACAAGCAGCGAGGGGGAATACGATTGTGCGGCCCAAAGAATGGAAGCAGGCTCATACCACTCATAAGCAGGAACAACAGCTCGCGCTTCGACAAGAGCCCCAAAGCACGGAGCCATCGGGCGGTCAACAACCTGCGGTACTATTTCGCCGAGAAAGGCATTCGCGATGCCTAGGGAGCATGCCCAGCCTCAAGAAGGATGTTTCAATGCTCATCCGTGTCGTCGCATCTGGCTCCATCTGGTATCCATTGCACAGCAAACATCACAATGTAGCAGGGCCGGCAGGCAGGGCGCAAGTTTCTGGCCGCAATAACTCTCACCACGGACAGCGCGAAAACGGCGAACGGGCACGCTTGCCGTTACAACAGGAGAGAACCTGAAGACACGGCCTTGAACGCGCAAAATTGGAGCATCATTTTAGTGTCACTTGCTCTCCCTCCCCCGCATGCAGAGCACCTGCGGTCACATTCGTACATAAGCGAGGTAACCAATTGACTTCCCGGAATATCGTCAACCTCTCAACCCCGCTTAGGCAGGTGCTGGCCCTATGCCTACCGTCCAAAATCCCATTCCGAACCCGCATGCGGAATGCTCCCGCGCGACTACGTTCGGTGAGGATCAACTGCTTAACCAGTATGCATCTCGCCGCCTCGCCACTCATCATGAACCCGCACGCGGGAGTACTCCGGTGCGAACACGTTCAGGATGAGGAACGAACTGCTAAACAGGCGCGTCGTCATCTCGCCGCCCATACCGACCCGCATGCAGGAATGCCTCCGTGCGAACCAGATGAAGGGGGGCTAGGTCCCGAAGGGCCCTAGCGCAGAGTCTGTGTGCGAAGAGGGACACTCGGGCTTTCGCCCTGTTTGCTCGTCCATCTGACACCCCTCTCCGAAGCTCAGGGTCTGACCACCGGTCCCAAGATGGGAGCTGATCAGTGTACAGTACGAGTAGGGACGGGCTGAGAATGCGGTGGGTGGAAGTGGTTTCGAGCTGGCGAAAGCTCTCGTCAGGGGACTTAACCGCTACCGCTACTGCCTTACCTTCCGAGACTGTTTAGCGCACCAGCTACCAATCTAAAGCCCTATGGGAGGAGCGGACCTCTCCTGCTAAGAGGAGCCACAGAGGCGCCCAGGCATGCGGACGATGCGACCTCCGGTGGATTGGTTGCGAGTGGGGGTAGAGCCCTAGATATACTGGTACGAGGCCATATCTCCCGCAGGTAGCACGAGCCGTCGTGGCCTTTCGCTCCCGGCATTTGATCGCTGCCATGCGGCCCCCACACGCGTGGTCGTGGGATCGCTCTTCGCCATCCAATGGAGTGGATTCGATAAGCGACGCAGACGGGTAACTCCCAAAAAGCCAACACACGTGCGCGTGCTGAGTATGATTAGTTTGGTCTTCTCTCGAGCAGAATCAGTAGACAATACAGCAGTGATCCAGTCGTCCTTAGCTCCGTGTCGCGAATCGATGAGATTCTAAACATCATCAAAAGATATTCAGAGACTGGCAGGGAGAAAGTACAGGATCTTGCAAATAAAACGGCAGTAAGTTCTCCGATCCCTGCACTCAGACCAAACGGCCAGAAGCTGCGCAACGCGGTAGTACATCAGCGCAAACCCAGGCATGAAAGGACTCACTAGAGATGGCTCAAGTCGAGCCAATATCCTGGAGACAACGCGGACGCAGTGACGGCCATCAGGACGCGATGAGGACCCTATAAATAGACCGAAGAGTCTGTGACATTCCTCAGAACACGTTGGATAACGCTTCGAGCGCAGGGAGGATGAAAACTCACCTAAAACAGCTCCAGGCAACTTCGGACAAGTCAGGAGGCGAAGCGGCTGTATTAGGTGGGGTCCAGAGGGTCCAGAAATGTCCTAGGAGCGACAGAAACGGGTGTGATGTCGAAACGAACGCGCTACATCGAAATGGATGTCCAGAAGGCATATGGGCGAGCAGGTCGAGTCGGAAGATGTTGGGCGTCTCGCGCGCTCGAATTAAGGCCGTGGTCATTGGCGCCTTTTGATTTTGCTTTCTCTTTGAGCTTGACAGCGACGGAAGGCGCTAGAGCAATGCACCGACGAACATAAAATCCCCAGAACAACTGGTCTCGAGCCACTCTAAAATGCCAAACCGTCATCGCGCCTCTTGAAAGCACCGGTGCCGCGCCTTCACCGGCCCTGGAATGTAGTCGACGGTCTTGTTTAGAAAAATTGGTCATTCCCAGGGGTGGCGAGCCGGTAGACGAGCCGAGAAGCTACCCAGGGGTCGGCGTCGGCCACTGGACAAATCCTACCCAGGGGCAGCGACGACCTCTCTGGAACGGACACAGGCAAAATCGACATCACCAGCAACATCTCGGTCTCGGATGCCGACAACACGAACACACGCATCAATGCGGTAGCGATTGCGAGTACAGTAGACTTTCTCATAACGTATATGGTAGTAGCGTATAATTCTCATAACGTATGGACTTCGAGCGGCTCCCATCCTGGGCTGCGGGGACATATACGATATAGAGTC
>JBBPJP010001171.1:0-10104 GCA_038088775.1 Boletus barrowsii
GTATTCATAATCCCGCTCAACCACAGAGTCTGCACTAAGATATGTAATCTTCTCCTGAGGTGCAACAAAGTCTAGAATGGTGGCATTGATGTCATGGAGTTGTTCATTTCTAGGGCTGAGGATAGTACGGTCCAGAAAATATTGATCAGGAAGGTGCTGATCCTGGGTGAGAAGCTGAGAGTATAGGGAGTTTATGAGGGATGTCATGGTGTCGCCATAACACATATGTTCAGGAAGCATTACATCTCCATCTATTATGCCTATCTGTAGGAGTTGCTATGCCCATTCATCAGATTCCAGATCTTGACCTAGGCGCATATTTTGATGAAGGTAGTGAATGATCATCCTTGCCCAAAGATTGGAGTGAGTGAGAGTGGCTGGAACAATTTGTTCTCTTGAGCCATGTAGGATAATAGGAAGAGTTTGCCTAAAGTCTCCACCAAACAGAATGGTAATTCTTCCAAATGGATGATTGGGCTGATTTAGCAAGTCTCGAAGAGTGCAATCCACAGCTTCCACAATGAAATGATGCTGAGAGGCAGCTTCATCCCAAATGATAAGAGAGGTGTCCTTGAGAAGTTCATGAATAGTGTCATCTTTTTTGATGTTGCATGTACTTTGTTCATGATAGGGGATAGGGATTTTGAAGTGTGAATGAGTAGTACAACCACCTGGAAGAAGAAGACCTGCGAGACCAGTAGAGGCCACCCAAAGGACAATCTTGTCTCTTGCATGAACACCAGCAGCAATGAGTTTGGCCAGATATGTTTTTCCACATCCACCACCACTGTGAAGGAAGAAAGAAGATCCCTGTGAGTTGATAACACTGTCCATGACAGCATCATAAAGAGTGGTCTGCTGAGCATTGAGAGTGGGAAGCCCTCTGTCCACATATTCCTGTTGTTCCTCTCTATTGTAGTTCCTCTGCTCAAAAATAAGCTGGTTTCCTCTGTGACGGCCCCAATCTTGTTGTGGTCTAGGCATAGTAGGGAAGTCTTGTAAGCTTTTGCCATGTCTCCTAAGATCTTCATCTATGAGGTATAATCCATAGTCATAGGTTTGTTCTTGACTGGGCTCAATGATGTGAAAGGTCCGAGTAAGTTGATGGGCAAGATCATCGCATAAGTGATGCTTGGTAGCATCCCACAATTGATGAGGATCCACAGGAGCACAATGGACCAGAATGACAACAAACAGATGGCATAGCTGAGTGCCTGTCTTGAAGTTTGCAGCTTCTTCTAGGCACAAAAGCCATTCTCTATCATCCTGTAAGAGACCACGTGCACAACAGGCCTCTTTGAAGTTTTCATACAGATGATCATTGACAGTTCGAAGAGATCCATAGGATGTGGCACCTATTGGTAAGAAAATCATGAAATTGTGCCTCATGAATATATGATAATGACCAATCTTACCTTTAACCACAGTAAGCAAAAGTCGCATATAAAATGCTTCACCAGCAGTCACAGGAATAGAGTACATGCGTCCAATGGCCTTATATCTTTGACGGGCTGTCCAAACAGCTCGGCTCTTGTTCCAAACAAAGTGCTTTGGAAAGTCTTGATATAGATGATCATGAGCTCCAGCTTCAATGAGATCAGGGTCTTGATTTGCTTTAAACCATCCAAATAGTTGAGTGTCCTTGACATTGTTGAGTACATTTTCAACCTCATCTTCTGCTTGGAAAATCACAGACTGTTGACCAGGAAGATGGACAGATAGACGATAGACAGCTGGCCACTCCATGTGCATGGGAAATTCAAAGATATTGTGGCAAGCTTGGGTAGATGAAATATATCTGGCATCCAGATAAGAGCGAATTTCATCCTCACCTTCTGTGAGAACAGTGGCACAATCTGGACCCTTGTAGATATACTTGTGAATGTACTTGACAGCCTTGATAGACCCACAGACCTCCAGATTGATATGACAGTCAAATTGTACCAACAGTTCTCTTGGATGAGGAACTACAACTTTGTTGTCAAAGACATCTTGACGCTTTTGGATGGTTCTGCCATTGTTAGGGCGAGCATAATCAGGGTACCCATCCTCCTTAATGATGGTCTGATCTGTAAAGGCCTTGGGAAAACGCTTTTTGCAGACATTATTTTCCAAACATCTATGAGGAGAGCAAGGACAATGAAGCATGCACTTGGAAACAGCAGAGTAAAGCTGGGGATGCATCTGGGGATCCGGAATTTGTGCAGAGATAATGGCATCAATTTGCTGGACGGTGGTAATCTTGTCTTGCTGTTCCAAGAAGATCAAGAGATGCATGTGAGGAAGTCCACGCTTCTGATATTCAATGGTGTACACAAATCCAGCAACTTGTCCAAAGTATCCATCACAAATCTTCTTCAGCAATGCTTGTTGTTTGCCATGGAAGACACGTGCAACCAAATCAGGTTGATCTACAGTTGTTTGACCTAGATCATGATGAACATTTAGCTTTGTGGATAATCTCTGGGATATAATATACACACCAGGAAGCAGATTTTGAGAAATTTCAGGCCAGCTTCCATTGGCAGTCATTGTGAGAAATAAGTCAGGCTTTCTGAATTCTCGACAAATGGCCAGAGAGTCTTGAAGCAATTGCTGCATGTAGCGAGGCCCCCCCTTGTGAGTGGAAGGAAGGATGACACGACCAACTTGACCCAAGTTTTGGCCTACACCACCATCCCGACGCATGCGATCTTGTAATCCTTGGTATAGGTCGGCTCTGAGTTTCTTTTGATTCTTAGCAGCCCAAGTAAGATTGCACTGCTCGATGGATGCCCAGCCATCTCAGGTAAATTGTTGGAAGAGCCTTCCTCCTTTGAAGAGATTTTGTGGCTCCACCTTGGATGGGCGTACATGAAGTCGATAGGCATACCGAAGGAGTTGTGTAACCTTCTTGGAACGGTGTGCTGCATTTTCATTGCACTGTTGCAAGGGTATTTCCAGATGCCAACCCTCTTCTCCACGTGGAAAAAAAAGCACATAGTGTAGTGAAAGATAGGAAGGATGGAGATTGCTAATTCAGCGTAGACCACCACCTTGCAGGCGTACAACAATGACACGATCCATTTTCACATCTTCAGAACCATCTCCAGGAAGAATTGCAGCAATCTCCTACACAGTAGGTAGATTATATCTTCTACCATCAGCAGCCTCTCGCAAATGAAGAGACATGCGGACATCAGTATGCTTCTCAGGAGGTTTGGCCTATGTAATATTGTTTAAATAGATTTGTTATGCATAAGGTATGTGTACTCACTCTCATAATCTCATATGCCTGCTTGTAGAGAGGAGCATAAGGATGAATTTCCCTAAGAGTGGTATGAAGATCTAGCAAAACAGCACCATCAAGCTGAGGGTTACGTTGAACCCGTCTGTTTGTGGCTTCTTCTGGATCATAAATATACAGCTGAGCATAGGATGGCTCTAATCCATCAGGTGGTATGAGTGCTCCCGTCAGGTGGTGTAGTGCTCCATGAACACGAAATGATGCTGGCCCAGAGCCTTGGATAGCAGCATTGTCCATGTTTGTGCCAACAGAGGTAAAAGCTAGAGCATTGTTGTCTTGACGAATCTCCTTTTTGAAATCTTTGGTATCCTGAGGATCATCAAATAACTCCTGCAAACCACGTGGCCACTCTTGTATGCAAGGCAGATCAACCTGACCTTGAAGACAACACATTCCAAAGTGTAGATTTCGAACACCTGAACTGGAGAGCTTTTCCGAGATGAAATGCAGAGCTTGGCAATGAGAACAATCAATGTTCATAGGCCCAAGAGAGTGCAGTTCATTTGGCTCTATATATCTTCTACTACCTGGAGGGATGCGATATAGCGGCTGCAGATTGTGATTATCACTGGAACTGGAACTGGAACTGGAATCTGATGAATTGGGATTAGGAGGTGGTACACATGGTGGCCTTCTAGGTCCAGGTCTAGGGGAGGGGAATGGGGATGGGGATGAAGATGAAGATCTAGCATCCCGTCGTCCTTGTGGTCGATCTAGTTGTCTCTGTCTCTGCTGGTCTTGTGCATATTGTTCTGCAGAGCATTGGCTATATTCATGTAATGCCTCCTCAACCAAAGCTTGTGAAAGCTGATGCATTTGGTTCAATGCATTTTCATGCTGAGATTGATGTATTTCATCCTGCTCTTGTATTACTCCCTGCTGCTCCTGCTCTATTAACCTTTGCTGCTCCAACTCTCGTTGGTGTTGTGCTAGCAGTTGAAGCTCCAATAGCCTTTGTTGCCCCAACTGTTGCCTCTGCTGCTCCAACTCCTGTTGATGTCATGCTAGCAATTGAAGCTCAAATAGTCTCCGCTGCTCCAACTCTTGTTGTTGTTGTGCTAGCTGCTGCTGCTCCAAGAGTCTTTGATGTTCTATTTGCTGGTATAGTGCCTGTTGTTGCAATTCCAACTGCCTTCTATCCTCTATGTCCTGTGGACCATTAGGTTGAGCAGTAGCAGAACGACGATTGGACCTTCTACTACGCTGTTCTTGATGGGTAACATTGAAATTTTCCATCAATCTAGCATTGTAATCCACTCTAACATTTTCAGGCTGTTGAAGAGGAGCGCCCATGAAAGGGTGCTGATCAGGAATGTAAGGTGGGGCAAGCAATGGACCAGGTGGTAACATTGGAGGTACAGCAGGATGAGGTACAGCGAATGCCTGATAGCCCATGAAAGGGTGCTGATTAGGAACATAATGTGGTGGGGCAGGCAAAGGACCAGGTGGCAACATTGGAGGTGGAGCAGGTGCTGCACGGAGTGGTGGCAAGGAGGAACATAAACGATGCATTCTCTGAACATGATGACGTTCAATCAAATGGCGTGGTATCCCTGGATATTGATCCACAGGTACTGGAGGATGGTACTGGATTTTAAATCAATACCATATTGATTATAGCCATACTATGACCAACATACCATCAAGGCAGCAGGTTGCCGACGTCCGGGTGGAGAACCCATTTGACGTTGCTCATGCTCAGCTTGGCGAGCAGCTTGTTGTGCTCGTTGCGGTGACGTAGGAGGTGTAGCCCTAAATCAAATCAAATTAGGTATGTTATTATACCCATATTTGACACCATTATGTACATTTTTTGGCCCACTTGAAGCTTGATATCAAATTGTAGTAGTGAGCAAAATCACTGCAGCTGGACTGATACAACCATCAGAAAATAGGCCATTTGCACTTGTGTATATTGAACCCACTGATGCTCGACACAGGGCTGCAGGGGAAGGGTTTGATTGCAATCACTCGAGTACAGCAGCCCTTGTGTAGTAGTTTTGGTAGTCAAATGGTAGTTATGTCAATTTGTTATGTAACTCGAGTGCCACTTTCCCCCATGTAGGGCCCAGCCATTTGTTTGGTCGAGTTTGTCGTGCGGCGCAAGAGGCGTGAGTTTACATGTCCACTAAATCGCGTTAGGCTCATTTCACTATTTTCTAGTGAACCACATGGTTTTCTGAAATTGACGACGGCTAATGACTTAATCGACGCAGCTGAAATAGACGATGCAGTCAAAATAGGCATCACAAAGGTTCATCTTCTGCCGTCGTGCACTAACTTTTTAGATATTTAACTACTCGACCGACCATCCATGAACAATTTCAGTACTCACCATTGGCATCTATACGACACACCCTACCCCACTTTGTGATTCCCAGATCGTCACCAACTCACCGTTAGCATGTCGCTTGACAGCATCGAGTGAATCATTCACTTTCACCACGTCTCTAGGGCATGACCACCAGAACTGTATGATCAACCGTTCTAGACATGTCACTCATCCCACAAAACATGTATGGGCTCATGTACCTGAATTGCCATGCTCGTTGCACTCAATCACTCCATCCACCAGTGCTCTGCCAGTCAGCAATACCACCCCGCTGCCAGAATACCCTATGGTGCACCTTTGTTCTATCGTTCCCCTCTCCTCTTTCGCTACCTTCCTTGCATTATCCCCACTCCTAGTTGGTCTCTCATCTCGTCCATTGGTACTTGCCTTCTCTTGTTTCTTCTTGTCCACTCCCTTCCATGCGTCACTTTTTCCCTTCCATCTTAGCACGTCGTTTGCTCACCTTCTCTACCTGTCTTGTCCATGTCATGTCCTGTTCGGGAGCGATAGTGTGGTGTGTGGTGTGTGGTGTGGTACGAGTCTGAACAATGTGCAAACAAATTTCGGCAGCTGTTCAATCTTAGTTTCCCACATTGTGACACTTTCCTTTTTTACTATACCGTACATTACAGTTTGTACACACCTTACTCACTGCTTAGACTACATATCGTACGTACACACTATTTACAGTACCATTCCAATGTTCCAGAGAACATCGTCACAAGCTTTCCGTGGTGTTTCTGGCTCTTGCATATATAGATTCTTGATATCTTTGTGTTTTGTTTACTATGTTTCCACAATACATAACTAATGCTTAGTACCACGCCATTCCTGGCCACATCATTCAACCTGTCACTCGTGTCCCCCTTCCACCTTCCCGTATCATTTATTACATATTGACAGCACTGCTGAACTCACTAGCCCTCAGTTCTCACTTGCTTTCCCTAGCACCACCTCTCTTCCCTTCTACATGTCCATGCCCAGGCCAATACCTGCTAGTCACCATTTTCCGTTCTCTCGACAATAATATTATGTATTCCATAACATCATTCCTCTATCCCTCTTGTCCTGATGATCTTATTGATACATTTCACTACTAGTATTTCTCCTGTGTCCCTCCTGGTAAGCGATCCCACTCAACACAATCATCTTTTACTAATCGTTGTGTTCCTTCCTACATGCCTTGCTTTTGTCTTCAACCTCTCATCATTGCCTTACACCATAGTGGCTCATCTTATGCAGTTCAGTTGGTGAGTATGTAACCTATATTCCTGCAAGTCACTCATGTTATCATGTCTCTTCCTCACATCTTGGCCTTCATTCATAGTAGATCTGTACCATAGATCATTGCATATATAATACATGATAACACCCACAATATGACTATGGTACATGTGTGATATAGTATAGTATTTTGGAAACCCTCCTTTCTGGGTGACAGTTCACTCCTTAGCTAATTATATCTACAAACACATATTCCAGCGCATTTGGGAGGGTCTCCAAAATGCGCTGGAATGCACTCTGGGTGACTGTTTCCTTCTCAGGCCCATATACCACCCAACAAATATTTTCTGGGTGATAGTTTGCAGCCTGGCCATACATATCTACCAACACATATTCCAGGTAACAGTTTCCTCCTTGGGCACATATACCACCCAATAATTATTTTCTGGGTGACATTTTATAACCTGGCCATATAGATCTACCAACATGCATTCCAGGTGACAGTTTCCTCCTTGGTCACATATACCACCCAACAAATACATTCCAGGTGACATTTTACAACCTGGCCATATAGATCTACCAACACACATTCCAGGCGACAGTTTCCTCCTTGGTCACATATACCACCCAACAAATACATTCCAGGTGACAATTTGTAATCTGGTCATATAGATCTACCAACATGTATTCCTGCACATTTCGGAGGCCCTCCAAAATGTGCTAGAATATATTCCAGGGAACAGTTCACACCCCATCTAAGATCTATACTGACATGTACTCTAGTGCATTTTGGAGGGTCACCAAAATGCGCACCATGACATATCCACACTCACATCTTACATGTTATCGCCTAAATACATGGTAATCCTGATTTTTAATTATGAAAGCTCCTCCAGCGCATTTCGACACCCTGTCGAAATGCGCTAAATAGGCTTCAAAAAGACAGCCTAACCATGCACTTACCCTTACTGAATTACAACAAGTGGGTAATATGGGGTGTTTCAATTAAAATAGGTGCCATAACCCAGGGTACAACCCTAACTCAATTACAAAAAGGGGGTAGAATTCTTTTTTGTTGGTGGTTGTTGTTGGTAGTGAAAAGTGTAGTGAGTGTAGGACAAGTCGAGGCCAAGGTCCAGCGAAAATGTCGTGATTTTGCAGGTGATTTGCGGGTGATTTTTGCTTGATTTTTGCTTGGTTCTTGGTAGTTTTTCGCTAGTTCACTACTTGATTACTACAGATTTTGGCTACGTGATTTCTTGCGTAGTGTGGTAGTGATTGTTTCTGTAGTGTCTTGCTTGTGTGTCTATGTTCCCCCCCAACCTTAACTGGTGTTTCCGTAGTGGTAATGTTGGATCCTAGTTTTGCTAATGTACACTCTAAAATCCTAGTTGGCTACTTACAATGCTGATCCTAGTTCTTGTAGTCTTGTCGAGTCGTAGCTAGTGGTCACATTACCGTGGGAATGTTTTCGTTCTTTTGGTTCCTATGTGATTTTCCCTACACTTTGCTAGTAAACAGTAGCTTTGGTAGTAGATTGTGTCATTTGTGTACTGTCAACTCTCGCTACCGTTCGTTTATTTTGCATCCCTACTAAACGTCGTAGTACTAGGTCTCGTCTACGTTTCATCCCTAATGATCTTGGTCAGATTCCTTGATTTGGTCTTGCTAGGATCAGGTCAAGTGTTTCTACACTTTCACTACACTTTTGTTGTTTTTTGTCGCTTACATAAGCATTTGGTCCTGTTTGTCAACCTGGTTGCATTCTGTGTAGTACAGTGTAGCCAAAGTGTAGGAAATCATAGCTAGCGAAAGCGTAGTCTTGTCTAGGAAAGCGTAGCAAAGTCTAGCGAAATCGTCAACAAAGTGTAGTGACAGTCTACCGTTTTCTAGGAAAGTGTAGCAAAAGTGTAGTGAAAGTCTACCATGTTAGTCTTGTCTAGGAAACGTAAGGCAAAATCCTAGTCAATGTGTACTCAGAGTGTAGCGAAAATCAAGGAAAGCGTAGGTCAAAATTTCAGAAGAAATGTATAGTGATGTGTAGTAAAGTGTAGGATTTGGTAGTCAACTTGGGTACTGATGGGTAGTGACTTGGCTGACTTAGCCTAGTAAAGTCTAGCGAAAAGTCTAGCGAAAAGTCTAGCGAAAAGCATAGTCAAGAGCGTAGTTGGTAGTGATCGTCTAGCGAAAAAGTGTAGTGTTGTCTAGGAAAGGTCAAGGCGAAAGTCTAGGAAATGTGTAGGTACATTTTGCTTGATTTGCGTAGTACTTGATTCCTTGACTCGTGTAGTAATTGGCCTTGAAACTGTAGTCAGTGTACTGTTTTCTTTGTTTTCGGTAGTGACTTGGTAGTGAGTGTAGCGTTTTGGTACCGTCTGGGTAAGGCCAGGATCTCATTTTGGTAGTCCTCATTTTTCCTTGATTTTCGCATTTTTTGGTAGTGGTCACTACGGATTTTCCTAGTGGTTGACTCTAAATCCTAGTTGGCTTACGTTTGATGTCGTTTTGGTAATGGCAATCCCCACCAACCCTTAACTAGCATTTGGTACACTTGATGTCCATTTCCTAGTCAAGGGGAAGGCCAGGGTCTGGTCAGAATTGCGCTTCATTTGCATTCACTTTGCGTAGAAAAGCGTAGTAAAGTGTACTGAAAAGCGTACGAAAAGTGTACAGAAATGCTTAGTGTAGCATTGGCTATGG
This sequence comes from Boletus barrowsii, assembly GCA_038088775.1. Taxonomy (NCBI): domain Eukaryota; kingdom Fungi; phylum Basidiomycota; class Agaricomycetes; order Boletales; family Boletaceae; genus Boletus; species Boletus barrowsii. The sequence continues at coordinate 9,543 of JBBPJP010001171.1, forward strand.
TGAAAGTGTAGGTAGATGGGCGCTTATTTGGCTAGATGTGTACTGAATGTCTAGTCTAATAATGTCTAGGAAACATCAGACGAAAACATAGAAAAAGTGTAGTAGGGTGTCATTTTCAGTTGAAAGATTACCTTTTTCCCCTTTTTCGAACGGTTGAAAAATGCGGAAATTGGGTGGTCATGATATACTCGAAATGGGCTATTTTCTGGTATTTTTTCTGTATTTTCTTACCACAGAAATTCCACTTGGTACATGTTCTTTGGTATAAATGCTAGTGGAATTATGAGAAGTGGGTAGTATCAAAAAACCTGTTCTATCTCGCATTTGGGAAGGGTGTCCAAATGCGAGATAGGTGGTGTTTCAATTGAAATGGGTGCCATAACCCACAGTACAACCCTGACTTGATTACAAAAAGTGGGTAGTATTCGAGATACCACATCAGCAAACCTACATTTTTTCTGAGTTATCAAAATCAATGACCTTGCTGAGCTGTCTGACTTGACTGACAGCATGCTATCAGTGCTATCATTCATAAGTAATTCATTGCTATCAGCATTCTCAG
>JBBPJP010001172.1:0-10100 GCA_038088775.1 Boletus barrowsii
ACATCCTGGCTGCTTACGAATATTCATGCGCAATCTTCAAGTGATACGGTTGATCCGTTTGCTACGCCTTTTGATGACGACGTCCTCGTGAGTCCCGCAAAGACCAAGAGAGCCACGAATGCATTTTCCGGCTTTGCCCTGTAATCATCGTAATATTCGACACACATCACGGTCTCACTACCTGTCGCTTTCTCAACCGGAGGACGCCATTTTACCCTACTTTGGTAAATAGGTTCCGGTTAGCGTGGGGTTTCTTTGTGTTTTTCTGAAGAAAAACACCGGATCTTAACATAATTTAACCACGGCAACTACACATTACAACCCATATGTGATATTCAGGTAGAATGTATGATATATTTCCAGACCAGAGTGCTATAAATCGAATGTAAAATTACCGCGTACACTGCACCTGTACTGTGCGCGGCGATTTAACACATAAAATATAGATTTTGAAACATCAAATCACCGCATACACTGCACCCTACGTGTGCGCGGCGATTTAACAATTAATTAATTAACAACATATAAATATAGGACAAATGATCCGCTGCACCAAAAGACACTTCGGGAACAACAATCACCAGATACACTACACCCCACGTGTATGCGGTGATTGTATACTTAAGTAATGTACAACATGCAGGTATCTTGGCCATTATTGTTGGGCAGTGAAGAGTTACTGTGTGAGGGGTTGCGTGAGTCTGTGGGTATATATGGGACACTGTATACGGTAATCTTAATCATGATTTTTGGATGTACGGGTACTCTGGATTGTGCATGCATAATTACCGCGGGCACGTAAGGTGTAGTGCACGCGGCAATCCTTAGTAATGACACTCGATGATTATTAATACAATATTCCCGGGAGTGACATAATTGGACAACATCGCGATTGATCGATGATCTGTGCATCAATCATCCAATCGATCAACCACCACGATAGCATACCATGCCACCGAAAACAAAGGACAAAGTGGACAAATCTGTCAAGAAAGGTACAAAGGTTAAGAAGACCAAGGATATGGACAGAGTTGGACGAGGAGATACCTGTGCAGAGGATCAATTGTCAGAAGAACACCACCTACTTGAGGAGCGTGCGCACAACGCATTTCTTGGATATGCTCGCACCGATCTGTTCAAGCGTAACATCGTCTTCGGGAAATACAACGTTCGTACGCTGAATAACGGTCAACGTCGAAAACTATATGAATCGTTCAAAAGTGGTAGTCTTCAGCGCTTTTCGGTTAACAACGCGATACCTTTAATCATACCTTCTGGTGATGTCGTGGAAGACTCCGTCTGCACGCTCGGATCGAAGACGATTGCCACACGTGACGGGTCTCATCTACCGTGGTTGTCATTTAAGAATGAAACACAGATGGGAGAGAAATACGGACCTGAGATCATTGCCGCAGGAGGTCGTCACTGTCGTTTTGCTTTGGAGGACTGGTTCAACGATAGGAGGAGAGGAGTCGCCACGGTGGATAGGGAAATGAAAGAGTTGCAGGCGCTGTTGAAGAGAGATCCGGAGTCGGTCAACATTGAAGACATGAGAAAGGCGGGGGAACGACTTGTCCAAGCGAACACCGTGGTTTCGATGGGTGGATCGTGGATCGTCGAAGTGTACAACGCAGGTGAGTGATTTACATGGCATCGATGATCAGGAGGTACTCACGGGTCGAAACGCTATACAGATCTGGTAGATACCGAGCTTGGTATACATCTCTCGTCCAACCAGAGACTCTACGTATATGCTGAAACCGCAGAGGAGGGCATCATACAGACCTTCAAGATGTTAGTGTCCACGAAGCAGGATTGGAAGAACATACCGGTGGTTACCGGGTTACGCTCCTCCTCGAACCGATATAGAATTAATACGCTCTTGACGCAAGACTTTGTGTGGCGGCTATTCACGTCGTTGCTTGGGATGTCGTCGACTCATTTCATTCATTCGGACATATTCAAGATATCATCTTTGACGACCAATCTGATCTCTCCTCACGGTGGTGTGAGTGGTCACTCGAACGTGTAGAAGGACTTACCAGATACGATATCGACTATAGATCCTCGCTGCTGCAACAATTTTCCTCGAAGACCGGCTGCGCATGTGTTTCAACGCGATCGACTGGGACAGCAAGAAAGTGGCTCAAATGATGGCAACAATGGACGCGAACGACTCACCAAACGACAACAAAGAAGAAGACGCTGATATCAAAGCGGCTACCACCTATTTGCAACGTTGTATCAAGAAACTGTCCTGCGCGACCCCCGTGATGGATTCACTTCAAGACGAGACGCGGGAGATGATCGAGTCGGTCTACACGAAAAGTCTTGGAGACGATGATAAAAGGATGTATTTCGGGACGGACGACGTCGCGTGGAAGACTGGTTACGCGCAATACACCCATGAGGTGATCGCTGGACTAGAACGGATTGTGGAGGCCAATTTGGAATGTGAAGAGCATCGTGACGCACCTGAAGATGTGAAGAAAGCATGGCAGGACTGCGTGTCCAAAGCATCGCTCGTGCTGAAGATCGATGGCTCACCCGACCATCCTAAATGTATGCCGTTCATGTCTGTGTCTGTCTGGAAGGACATGAACGAACAATTGAAACGTGTTCCACAAGCACTCACAGAGGTTAGTCACAATCACGAATCGCCGCGTACGCTGCACCCTACGTGCGCACGGCAATCTTACACGCCCGTTAACGGGATATATCTCGATCCATGTACCGTGCTGGTCGTCGAATCGCCGCGCGCACGTAGGGTGCAGTGTACACGGCGATCCGAGGTCCTCCTTGCCGTGTTATACATGATCAACCATGCTTCTCACACAGGTCTCGTCTTGGTTCTCTCCATTGCTGTATTGTCAGAAGATTGTTGGTAGAAAGTGGAAGGTAACGTCGGCGACGGCAGAGATGCTCCGTGGTATTTCCGGTCATCCTGATATTGCAGATGATCTCGTTCTCAGAGCCCAGAAGATCGTAGGCCATCGTTCAACCTTACTTCTTGGTGTTCTCTTTGACGCGTCACACAGGTCGTGTGAATGTTGTTCTTTCAATTTGGAGCATTGCTGCGGCTGGAGGAGATGATCGGTAACGCAGACATGCCACATAGACCCGACTTCTTACCCACCTTGCGAGAGCATATGCTACTCGACGGACCCAACAAGGTCGAGAGCCCTTGGAAACCACCGGAGCCGATGTATGTGGACCGTTGTCTGGATGATACGAAAGGTGAGTCACGCGTCTCGTGACCTTGGTTCGTGACTACTATCCCGTGATCCATCACAGACATCTCCGTTCGCAAAGAATACAACCTTGAAGTGCACGTCGTCGACGATTACATCAAGAACCGTGTGTCCGCCAAGTGGACCCAGCAGACCGAGGTCCTCTGGTTGTCTCGTTGGTACCGCTCGACTCTACTCCAACCCAAACAGAAGGAGATATATCGCACCCTCCCTCTCATTGCTCATCATACTCACTCGTTTGGCAAGGCCAAGGAGAAGAGCGAGGCACGATGGAGGAAAGAGACTATTGTCGCCGCCATCTATGAATATTGTGCCATACAGCGGTATCGTGTTCCACTGCTCACGGCTGTCGATAGCGCTGCGTCTTTTCTCCGTGTCACCGCTGAATCATTACTTACATCCACTCTGAACGACGGAAAGGGCGTCGTCTTGCCAGACAGTACTCGTGCCATTACCTGGCCCGATGCTATCGTGTTTGATCGAGAGAAAGCGGCTCGTTCGAAACACATCTTCAAGATCTCCTCCGAAAACGAGCGTAGCAACATCGTTATCACCAAACGCACGCATTCAGAGTGGATACAGAAGGTAATCCGTGCTGTCGAAACCTGTCCTGCAGCATGGCCAATCATCACGGGCGAGACACTCTCTGTCGGCAAACCGCGTGCTGTATCGAGCAAGATATCCGTCCTCCTCGACGACCTCATCTTGGTATGTACTTTCATCTCTTTAACGACCGTCATTCACGTCACGCTGCGATGCAGGGTCTAGTCAACAACTCTGTACGACACAGAGATCCAGACTACGATGAAGACGACGACAGCAAGGACAAGTTCGCGTCCATCGAAGAGATACATGCCGACGACACCCTCTCGATCGAGACCCTCCACCATTCATCCGCCGTCCACAAAGGTAAGGCCAAGGCCAAACACGACGAAGGATCAGACAGTGGTGGTGACAGTGACGACGAGGACGACGGTGACGACGAGAAAGAGGAGATCGAGACCAAGCGAGCTGGAAAAGGAAAGACGGTCACAAAGACGAAGGCAGACGCTGAGTCCAAGGCACAAATCGAAGAGAAGATCTATTCGTGTCTGTTTCCAGCGTTCTACACGAACACAATCCTATCCGACAATGGACAGAAGTTGTTGAAAAAGGATCCGAAAGTACAACAGCTCACGCTGGACATGTCTAGTACGTATTCTTTTCTTACTTGCTCACAATCGTATGTTCTCCACTCACGCATCCATGATAGAACCGTCTTGTTCCTCCATTCCCGTCCACTCATCAGCACGCCCCCATGCCCATCCAAAACAGACCAAGACGACTCAGGACCAAGAGGCTGACGACCACGAAAACACGGACTGCATGTCCGAACAGCACGCCGTCGCTGAATTGGCACTAGAGAGTCTTGACACAGGCACTGACAACGTCCCTATTGTCAACACGTCTGCGGGGGGAAACCTTCATCGCTCTACTCCAGACACCCCTGAAGACGGTCTTCGTGCCTCTACAACAGACATGCCTCCCAACAAGTTTACGGTGCCTCCGTTTACTCAGCGTGATCGACATGCATCCACGACGGACGACGATATCGTTCAGACACAACTATACAAAGACAGTGACGGTGACACGTCTCCCGACGAAGGCGCTGGTAAGTCTGATCGCCCGTTCTAACCCACCATATCACTGCGCACACGACCCTCACGGGTCCATGCCGATGGAATGCCACGAAACGATCGTCTCATACGCGGTCGTGGACCACGTTTTACCGCGTACACTGCACACTACGTGTGCGCGGTAATTCCATGTGTTGACGGAACGCATGTCCTCTATGAGGACATCGATGACTGTGTAGGGTGCATCCGACGTGCCCACGGTGATTTTACCGTCACAAAACGATCACCTTGGGTCTCACCGTTGACCTCGGTCTGCCGCGTACGCGGTAATACCACATGTCAGTGTGTGGCATTTCTTGTACGAGGACACGATTCGCCATACCATGGTGATCTATTGACACAAAACAATCGTTTTGTCTCTTGCCGTTGATGTCAGTTAGCCGCGTACGATGCACCCTACGTCGGCGCGGCAAAACCACACCCTCGTCCACACGTTTTATATACTTTCGCTATTTTTCCCAGCACTATCTCACGCTACCGCTTCTTGTACCCAAACAGTCCGTCATGATGTCCGTGTCCACGATCCCGTCAGTCGGTCTCTCGAATGTACGTCCTTCTCCACCTTCGTCGTCCAGCCTCTTTCATACATCCCATTCATTCCTTCCTGTAGCCATCACCAAGGTCATACGAGATCTCGACCCGTTTCCCGTCGACAAGCCCGCGACCACCCATGATCGCCTCATTTCGTCTCAGAAACGCGTCCCCCCTCCTGACATGTCCACTTCTGTCATATCTCGTAAGTACAATCATTCTTCACTTCCTTCCACTCTGCTGCCTATCTTGACCACGCTCGCCATCGTGTAGCTCCTCGTGCACCTGCCAGCAAGAAACGCGCTCGGATCAACACCGCAGGCGAGTCTTCAAAACCTCCGTCTCTTCCGCCTCCACCTCCACCTCATTTCGACGCAAATCCTTCCTCTTCCTCGCGTCCTTTGCATTCAAAGTCATGTCAAGACAATTCGTGCAATCCCCATCGTCAGAAAGAACAACAGCCTGACACCACTCATCGTCCCGTCGACCTTGTCGCAGAAGGTCTTGATTCATGTTGATCTTCCCGTACGTTCTTTCCTCCAGTTGTATGTACTCTCTACTTGCCGTCGTGTCATCGTTGTATGTAGTTGTATTACTAGGTGATTCTACACGGTAGTGGGGGTTGGCTCTAGGTATGGGGTAGGCAGGTCTCAATATCATCTTGATGGCCTGCAATATGACACCTTGTCGAAATGCGCAGGGTCCATTTGGTCTTTTAACATTCGCACAATATGACACCTTGTTGAAATGCGCAATGCGCACCATGTATTATACCTTTCTACTCTACCGTATGCCAACTACACACTATGACCACATGTTGAAATGCGCTGGATGTGCTCCACTTCCACCACTGAGCTATTCAGGATCTTAACCATCTTATATTGTTGCACAATATCACACCTTGTCGACTTGCGCAGATCAGATTGTATATACCTCCAACCATATACACAATAATTATCGTGTCGATTTGCGCTGTATATGTTTGACATTCTATTCTTGTTCTCTTATTGCACAATATCACACCCTGTTGCACTGTACATCATAAGGTATGTCTAATCATGTCATATTTACACAATGTAATACCTGGTTGCAATGGGCGGCGTAGGTTCGACATTTTATCACTCACTCTACACGGGTCTCATTCCCCTTCTCTCATTGCACAATATGACACTTTGTCGAAATGCGCAGAAAGTATGTCACCCTCCTACCATCTACACAATACAACACCCTGTCAAAATGCGCAGTATGTGTTCGACATTCTCTAACTCAATCTAAATCTTTACAGGTATCAATCCCCGTCTCTCATTGCACAATATGACGCTTTGTCGAAATGCGCAGAAAGTATGTCACCCTCCTACCATCTACACAATCCAACACCTTGTTGAAATGCGCGGTATCTATCAATCAGTGTACACAGGTCTCACTCATGTTATATTCTTACACAATATGACAACTCGTCGAAATGCGCAGAATATATGTCAATATATGTCACTTCATAGCATCTTCACCCTGTCGAAATGTGTGGTACATACTCGACATCTATTCAATCCGCTCCATATATATTATCATAACACTATTGTATGAGTATTGTATCATGTACGACCATGCAATCACAGAGGATATATCATTCTTGCACAGCTTAGAGACACCCTATATGCCTATAACACAATCTTCATTCGTGCTAAATAATTTAGCACGAATGAAGATTGTGTTATAGGCTGAAGATGCTATGAAGTGATCAACCACATAGTCCAAGCTAATCCGCTATCATGCTATACACATTTTCGCACCTGGTTAGATTGTGCAAACTCCGCATGTTCTGTAGATGCTTCTGATCCAGCAGTATGGCTCATGGCCATACACATTTTCGCACCTTGTTAGATGGTGCACAATTCTCTGGATGCTTCCGAGCCACATGGATGACTATCAGCAATTACTGTGATATGAACCCATGACATGCCAGATGTTATATGACTTTCACAGCACAACAGTCCCATCATGTCACAATATTGGGTATGCTTATTGTACATTCCATTGAGGAAGTTTTTTGTAATTGGGTAAGGGGTAGAGGAGGGTTATTTGTGTGTGTCATATGACCTAAAACACATTTCTCATGTTTTGTGATATGTGCACTTACTGCCATTATAACATCTAGAACACATTTCCTATACTTTCTGATATGTGCATTCACTGCACAACACCACAATATATATTACAACACCTGGAACACATTTCCCATGTTTTATGATATGTGCCTTTACTGCACACCACCAATATCACACCTGAACCACATTTCTCATGTTTTCTGATATGTGCATTCACTGCACACCACCACAATATATATTACACCTGAAACACATTTCCCATGTTTTTTGATATGTGCATTCATTGCACATCACCACAATGTATATTACACCTGAAACACATTTCCTATATTTTTTGATATGTGCATTCACTGTCAACCACCAGAACATACATATATTACAATCCCTAAAACACATTTTGCTATATCCATTCACTGCACACTACCACAATGTATATTACTACACTAAAACACATTTCCCATTTCTTCTCATATGTGCATTTACTGCACACCACCACAATATTACAACACCTGAAACTGATTTCTCACACTATTTGATGTGTGGTCACTGTCAACCACCAGGCCATATATTACAACATCATCTAAAACACATTTCTTAGGTTTTATAATATATGTATTCACTCAAACCACAGTGACATCTACCAATGTATTATAGCCATATTACATGACCTGGAACACATTTTTCATATGTTAGGTTATGTACATTCACTATAAACCACCCCAATCTATACCAATATATCAGAGTCATATATGTCAAACTATATAAGACAAAATATACAAAAATTGGTATCAGTTTCAGCACAATGTTCACCATAATACATTTCTAGGTTACATTGGAATGTGTACCTCAATCTTATTTTGTACCATACATGCAGGCTAATTCTGACCAGATCTTAGTCTTGACTTTGCCAAGACAGGTTAGTCATTTCAGTAGTGAAATACTAGTTAGATATTAGTGAGGAACATTAAGATGATAGCAAACTTGTAGTATATAATACTAGGTTGTTAGAGTTACATATAAGAAACACATTTTGCAAGGAAAACCTACTGTTCTCACTGGCTTTTTTGGTTGGTTTTGTCAACTGAACTGTTTTCAAATAGAAACCTAAAATTATTACCTTAATTTCATAATAAGCTATATAAGACAAGTTATACTACTAAACATTTGTTGTAGGTGACTCATTTGGCCAAGAAACCAACTGTTATACTTTAGTAAGGGGGCTACACTTTTCTTTGCTTTAGGTTCACTTGTTTCTCACCTTGCTCACTCTAAGGAGTGATATTCATACCAGAGTTATCCTCTGGCTATTTAGATCTTATTCTTTAATTGAATTCCTCATTAGCTCTCACAGTCCCCCTGATCCACTTTATATTTAAATCCATTTCACTCTTCCATTGGCCATCATATTTTCTTCAGATTTCTCTGATGGCTGAAATAGTATTTGCCATAGTGCTGTGTACTATACTTAGACTCTGCTGTAGCACTGCGCAATGAAGTATGGAATGAAGTGCCTTCAGGTTTACTTCTTGATTTCCTTTTCCATCTCTTGTAGGGACCAAGGATCTATCATATATATAGTGTCACTTCTCTTGCCTGTATTTTCTTTTACAGCATTTTGCAAAACAATGTGGAAAATATGATTAAACAATCACATCTTTGTCCTGCCATGAAACATTGCATGAAGTGCTGTCAAGGGCTGTTGGGATGTTTGACCATTACCATATCTATCAGTCCTGTATCCTCACAAGTAGCAATGAATTCCATTGTTTTTGACACTCCCAATGCCTTATCGCAATTGAGTTACACATGACCATTGGACCTTTGATTTTATTGGTCTATTACTAATTCTCAAAAAGTAGATTACATAGTATGTACAAGTCTAAGTACATGATATATTCAAATTGCTTCATAGGAAAGACTTGTGAGTCAAAGCCATTCTGGCAGGTTGAGATTCAAGAGTACTGTTACGGTCTACGAAGGGGGTAGTCATTTTTCCTTTCCTTTTCATTGACTCTTTCGCTCGCCTTTCCTAGTCTCGCTCTGTCATCACCATACGTGGTTGTATTCGTAGTGGAGTCGTCCTCCACACTACCAGATACGTTCTCTCGATCCATTCTCTTTATGTCTCACATGGCGCCCTGCCCATACCCATACTTAGTCTTTCATTCCGCTTCCGTCCGCAGTCATCCCTTCAGACTTCTCACTGCGGACTGCGCTTTACTGTGCATCTCTTATTTCATATTCTCTTACTGCGGACTGCGCCTTGCTGCGCATCCTTATTTCATATTCTTCTGTAGTCACTGCGGACTACGCTTTACTGCGCATGCTGCACATCGCAGTCGTATGCTGCGCATACTTATCTCGCATGGACCAGGGGCCTACCGTATATATAGTCTCGTACTTCTCGCCTTGTATTTTCCTTAAGCTAGTTCTACGCAATATAGCGTTATTCTAGTGACCTTCGAGTCTAGTGAGCCTCTTCAGGTACCTAGATAGAAGAGACCCGCCGAGTCTTCGCATCGTCTCGAAGATAGGCC
>JBBPJP010001173.1:0-10050 GCA_038088775.1 Boletus barrowsii
GTCACTAGAATAACGCTATATTGCGTAGAACTAGCTTAAGGGGAAATACAGGCGAGAAGTACGAGACTATATATACAGTAGGCCCCTGGTCCGTGCGAGGTAAGTATGCGCAGCATGTGCAGTAAGGCGCAGTCCGCAGTAAGTGAATATGAAATAAGAGATGCGCAGTAAGGCGCAGTCCGCAGTGAGAAGTCTGAAGGAATGACTGCGGACGGAGACGGAACAGAAGACTAAATGGGTATGGGCGGGGCACCGTGTGAGACATAAAGAGAAGCAGATCGAGAGAACGTATCTGGTAGTGTGGAGGACGACTCCACTACGAATACAACCATGTATGGTGACGATAGAGCGAGACTAGGAAAGGCGAGCGAAAGAGTTAAGGAAAAGTAAGGGAAAAATGACTATCCCCTTCGTAGACCGTAACACTCAGTATGTGGAGCGAGCTGAACCTTGTCAAGTCTGAAGATATCATCAAGATTAGTGCTCTGCCAGATGTTGTGGGTGATGAAGATCATGTACTCAACAACGGATGGGATGCAATCAACTTGAGTTAGATTTCGTATAGATCAATACAAGTAGTACTACTGTCTTCTGTTTAGTACTAATGAATTTTTCGGGTGGGTTGCATGCCCAACCCGCAGGTTTTTTTACCCATACCCGCTGTGGGTACGGGTACGGGTATAGTGTTGCAAACCTGAGACAAAACCCTTACCCCTGGCGTGGGTATGGGTTTTTGGTGGGTATGGGTATGGGTATGTTACCCATACCTGGGGGTTTACCTGTGCCATGCCCTATGAGTCCCAGATTGTTCCCGACGAATCCTTTATGCCTCCATCCTTGAGAACCCCGCCACTGCTCGCGCCATCCCTTCCATACCTGCCTTCCACGACAACCCAGTACTCCAATCTCTGGGAATTGTCTTTTCTACATACGCCACCACTCGAACCTTGCACGCTCAGCTATTCCCTGATGGGACCTTGCCTGTCTATGCTGCCGCTATGGGACAGGCCATCATCGCCTCCAGAGACGCAGTCCTGGATGCCCTCCATGATCATGGATTCGCTGATGTCCTTCGAGCCCTACCTTCCCCCCTGTTCATGCACATATTGCGTCCAATTGTCTCCATGCTATCTGCCAACCTCCGAGACTACTACATGGACAACAGTTGTGACCACCCCTGGGACGGAAACACTTGGGCCCGTAACCAGTCCAACCCAGAGTGACGAGAGCTTTGGGATGATGATTCAACCATTACCCCCGACTCTCTTACTTTGTCCTCTGATGCCACCGCTAGCCCAATACCTGTCCCACCTCCGCCAACACCCGCCACTGTCCCATCTGTTGGACATGGAGATACGGTCCCTACTGGAGGACCTAGCTGAGATTCTAGTCCCGGAGATGTCTCCTCTCTCTCCCATGACCACCCCGACATCCTCACTTTCCTCGCTACCGTCCCACTTCTCAGACTCGGGACTCCCGAGCCTGAACCCTCTCATGTACTCCCTGCTCGAGAACACCCCTCCACTCCAATGCCCACCCGCCATCCTTGTAACATCAAACAGTGTGGTGGAACTGTTTTGTTCGGGCTACCCAGTTCCGCAGCAAGAACTGTGGGCCAATGTGTTCAGAGAGGTAGAGGAAAGTCGAGACAGGCAACTCTGCTCCCCACCTCCAACAGATATAACAAGGACTTCGCGATGACGCCCTCGCCGTCATTCGGCTCCTCTTCAAACCCCATCAATGTAGACCTCTTACCCTCTCTACCGCCGACCCCTGCTCGCCCCACTCTCGCCTGTTGTTTCACATGTAATCAACGAGGTCACATCCATGCAGACTGCCTGCATTATGAATGCCCCCTCTGTCACATCACTGCTCCCAGGCATATCCAAGCCTGGTGTCCGCGTCGCATCTGTCTCCTTTGCGGAGAACTGGGCCACTCAGATGAGTTTTGCTCTTTTTGCCGCAACCCTCTTGATGATTTCGACCCCACGGACTACAAGATCAACGAAGGGGATGAAGTGGATTAATGGTCTCACAGGTGCTTCAACCGTACGAAGGGGGTAATGTTACGGTCTACAAAGGGGGTAGTCAATTTTCCGCTATTTTTCTTTGACTCTTTCGCTCGCCTTTCCTAGTCTCACTCTTTCATCATCATACACGGTTGTATTCATAGTGGAGTCATCCTCCACACTACCAGATATGTTCTCTTGATCTGTTTCCCTTTATGTCTCACATGGCGCCCCGCCTATACCTTACTTAGACTTTCATTCCGCTTCCGTCTGCAGTCGCTTTTTTCAGACTTCTCACTGCAGACTACGCTTTACTGCGCAAACTGCATACTGCACATCTCTGACTCGTATTGCTGCGCACCGAGTCATACATACTACGGAGACGGCATCCCTTCGGGCTCCTACTCCTTTATTCCCTTATTTATCTTTCCGCAGCACTTGGGGCCTACCGTATATATAGTTGTGTACTTTCCTCTTGTATTTTCCCTTAAGCTAGTTCTATGCAATATAGCGTTATTCTAGTGACCTTCAAGTCTACATCAGCAAACCTACATTTTTTCTGGGTCATTGAAATCAATGACAAGACTAACAGGCCTGAATGGCCTAATCAATGATAGATTGACCTAACTGACTGACCTGATTTACTGACAAGCTGATAAGCTAATTTATTGAATGGACTGGTTGACTAACTATTTATCTAGCTGACAAATTGACAAACCTGATACACCTGATCAAAGGATATGTTTTTTTCAAAGAGAGGGGTCGGCTAACTGATCAACTGACCAACTGATGTGACTGACAGAGATGACTAACTGATCAGCTGATGGGCTGATGGGCTGAATTGGCTGATTGACTGACCACCTGACTGACTGATAGACTGACATGACTGGTTGACTGGTTGACTGACTGACTGGTGGGATGACAAGACTGACAAGGCTGACCAGATGATTAATTGATTGACTGGCTGGACTGGTGGGACTGATATCACTAGTGAATTGACAAGCTGATATGCTGATAGCTCTGAGAATGCTGATAGCAATGAATTACTTATGAATGATAGCACTGATAGCATGCTGTCAGTCAAGTCAGACAGCTCAGCAAGGTCATTGATTTTGATAACTCAGAAAAAATGTAGGTTTGCTGATGTTGGGACGGCATTCTTTCCCTCCAGCGCTTGTACTGCCTTGTGCGTGATGAAATGACCCTATGGACTCACACTTGGTGAAGCCGTACTTGCTAGGTCACTTGAGACTAAGAAAAGCCCAATGAGAGATGAGTCTTATGAGAAGAGGAGGGTCTGTAGGGGAAACTCCAAGAGGACAAGACTGAGGTCCTCTTGGCGCTGCATTTGGGGGTTTATATACTAGTCTACATGTTTGTATCTATTGTAGTTGTATCTATGATAGCCATGAGGGAAACATGAGTTAGCACTGGTATAATGAAAGAGGTGCAGCATCCATGAGGTGTGGCAGAATGGAAGACATAGCCTTACATGCGTGATGCACATGTAAGTGGCAGCATGAGGTGAAGGCATGTAGGTAATGTGAAGGAGAAGTGTAGATGTGGGAGATGAGATGTGCACGGGATGTGCATGTGTGATAGGAAGCATAGGGGCATGCGTCCGGCACATGTATGATAGATGAGAAAGTGAAAAGAAAATGATAAGTCCAGATAGGGGTTAGGGGCTAAAGCACCTTGCCATGAAGGCCCATTTGAAATTTCACAGGTCATATCACCTGTTTCATACAAACTCCGCTTACCAAAGACATGGAAAATCCATAACGCCTTCCACGCATCGCTTTTGACTCCCTATCGGGAAACCGCTGAACATGGACCAAACTTCATCCTGCTTCCGCCGGACATAATAGATGGAGAAGAAGAATTTGAAATTGAACAGATTTTAGCCCATCAGGGCTCCACACATCGCCACCACTACCTCGTTTCATGGAAAGGATACCCGTCCTCTGAGAATACCTGGGAACCCGAGTCCAATTTAGGACATGCTGCTGACCTCCTTGAAGAATATAAGGCCAGGGATCCTATTGCCTTTCCCCCATAATCCACGCTGTTGTTGTTTTCTCGAGTCGAGCCATCGCTCCTCCTACCTTTGCCACTCGCTGAACTTCTTCTCATGTCAAATTCCTTTTCCAATGCAATTCCTACCCAACAGTTCCCCGTTCGTATCCATCGTCTCCCAGACAGATCTCGTCGCATCCTCTATGCCTCCGTGCTTGAGAACCCCGCTGTTAGCTGCACCATTGCCAACTTACCCACTTTCTGAGACAACACAGTACTCCAATCTCTGGGTCTCATCTTTTATACATACGCCACTGCTCGAACCATCCACGCCCAGCTATTCTCAGATGGGACTCTGCCTGTCTATGCCACTGCCATGGAGCAGGCGATCCACAACTCCCAAGAAGCCATCTTGGATGCATTCCACCATCATGGATTCACTGATATACTTTGCACCATTCCCCCCTCACTGTTCCTGCATGTTCTGCGTCCAATCATCAACACCTTACCTGTTGGGCTCCGAACTTACTACTTTGACAATGGACTCAATGCCTGGGACGGAGATGCTTGGGTATGAAATATCCCAGCTCCCGTCTGGGATGACGACTCCACCACCACTCCTGACTCCCCTGCGACCGTCATCTCCACTGCTCCACTCCCTATCCCACCTCCAGCAACTTCCACAGCTGGCCCATCTACCAGAGGAGGACATAGCAGTACTGATGGAGGAAATGGCCAGGATCCTGTTCCCGGACCTATCCCCACTCTCTCCGCGGACCACCCCAACATCCTCTCATTCCTCGCTACCGTCCCTCTCATCGGAAGGGGAACCCCAACTCCTGAACCTCAGGACATACTCCCCACTCGCGAACGACCCTCCACTCCTACTCCCTCCCGTCATAATTGTCACCTCAAGCGAAGAGGTACTACAGATGCAGTCGGACTCGCCAGTTCCTCAGCACGAGCTGTGGGAAAACGCGCTCAGAGAGGCAGAGGCAAGCTGTGACCGCCAACTCCGATCCCCTCCCCAGGTTGCTATGACCCGAACTATCCATCATCGTCCTCAACGGCGGCTGGTTCCTTGAGCAACCCTATAGATGTTGATGCGCTTCCCTCCATCCCACCTACTCCAACTCGCCCTACCCTTGTTCGCTGCTTTGTTTGCAACCAACGAGGTCACATCCGCTCCAACTGTCCTCGATACGAATGTCCTTACTGTAGGACCACTTCACCCGGCCATATCCAGGCCTTTTGTCCTCGATGCCGTTGCCTTCTTTGCAGGGAACTCGGACACTCCCACGATTTCTGCAACACTCGTAGAAATCCCCTTGATGACTTTGATTCCACCAACTACGAGGGAGATGAGGGAGACGAAGGAGTTTAGGTGTCTCACGGGTGCTTTGACCATAGGCGGGGGGTAATGTTATGGTTCACTCAGGGGGTACACTTTTTTCTATACTTTCTTAATCACTCATCCTATAGACTCGCTTTCCTCACTGCACGCGGTTATATTCATAGCAGGGTCATCCCCTGCTTTCCTTCTTTGACTATATGTTGTATTAGTAAGCCTCTTTCCCTTTATGACTTACACGGCGCCCCGCCTATACCTATTTAGACTTCCGTTTCCATTCTGTCCACAGTCGCTTCTTTCAGACTTCATTGACTGCGGATCTCATCTTTCCTTTTATATTTAAGACTCCGATGACTGCGCATTGAGTCACGATTTATTTATAACTGCTGTGGACTGTGCCACAGCATTACTTTATTTAGAAGGGGCCTACTGTATATTAAGGGCGCTTTCTCGCCCTCATGTAATTTCCCTAAGCTAGTTCTATGCAATATCAGCATTAGTTTCTAGCCACCTTCGAGTCCCTAGTGAGCGCCTCATTGTACCTAGGATAGGAGAGACCACCTAGGCAGTGCCCCCATCTCGCTGCTTGGCATCGATAATATTGGACTCCTCTACTCATCTCGTTGCCCTCTACTCGAAACCTCGTCGCTATAGATCTTTGTACGCAGTACGCTATGCTGTGCATTACAGAATCTGCCAATCCCTTTGTCAAGGGGTTGTTCTCGGCCAAGGCCATCGCCACCCAAGCACATCCCAAGAACAAGGACACAATCGTCTCTGCTCAGCAGCCCGTCAAGCCAATGTGTACCCCATTGATGCGTCATAAGGGCACAGTTAAGCAGATGGCAATGCTCCGTGAGGATAGTGCTGTTGAAGAACAAGAATGGGAGAACGATGACGTGCCCAATTCCTCCTCTGGTCTGATGCCATGTGTAGCTGGCGAATTCAGAGCTGCTCTGGGTACCTTGTTTGAGACATTATCAGAAACGCAGTCCTGGTTTGTCTTCTGCATGAATCCCAAGGATTTGCAATTACCAAATCAGTTGGAGGGACAGAGCATAAAGGGCTGGATCTGGAGCCTGGGCTTGACTGAGGTATTGAAGAGGAATGTAAATGTCTTTGAGGTGGGGTTGACTCTGGATGAGTTTTGCACATGGTACAGGGAACCGATGGTGAAGATGGGCGTGATGGATGGCTCTGCGAAGGAGAAGGTCGAGTAGACTGGAAACGTCTTGGGTCTGCAGGAAATCGATATAGTTCTTGGTCAATACAAGGTAGATTTCCAGTGCCTGTTTGTCATGCCGTCCAAGGATTCTGATTGTCTTACTCTAAACATAGGTCTTCTTGTCTCAAGCTGCATTCCATCCTCTTAAAGACCATCTCCGTTCTCTTGATGTGGAGGAGCAGAAATGAAACTGCCTCTGCGATGCAGAGGCAGAAGCTGGCCTTGATGTTCACTCAATAGGCGACCCGTATGCTCCCTACACATCCCCAGGACTCCCCCCAGACAACTACGTGGATCCCTACAACCAAGTGTCTTCCCAAGCACATGTCCCACTCGTTGTAACACACAGCGTAGTGTGCTGCATATAAGAACGAAAGTGAGATAACGAGGGGAGGGCGATGAGAGAGTAAGAGGAGTCTGATGTCAAGTATGCCAAGCAGCGAGACGGGGGCACTGCCTAGGCTGGTCTCTCCTATCCTAGGTACGACAAGGTGCTCACTAGGGACTCGGAGGTGACTAGAAACTAACGCTGGTATTGCGTAGAACTAGCTTAGAGAAATTACATGAGGGCGAGAAAGCGCCCTTAATATATGGTAGGCCCTTTCTAAATAAAGTAATGCTGCGGCGTAGTCCGCAGCAGCTATAAATAAATGTGACTCAATGCGCAGTCATTGGAGTCTTTTAAATATAAAAGGAAAGATGAGATCCACAGTCGATGAAGTCTGAATAAAGCGACTGCGGATGGAAGTGGAAGCAGAAGTCTATAACGAGTAGGTGGGGCGCCGTGTGAGTCAGAAAGGAAATAAGACCTTACTAATACAACATATAGTCAAGAAAGGAAAATGGAGGATGACTCCGTTACGAATACAACTGCATATGGTGTAGAGAGCGAGTCTGTGGACGAGTGAACAATAAGGTATAAGGAAAAATGAGTACCCCCCTAGTCAAACCGTACCATTACCCCCCGCGTATGGTCGAAGCACCCGCAAGACCCTAAACTCCTTCATCTCCCTCATTGACTTCGTAGTCAGTAGGGTCATAGTCGTCAAGAGGATTAGGGTGAGTGTTACAAAAGTCATGGGAATGACCGAGCTCTCCACAATGGAAGCAATGCCGGCAGGGGCAGAAGGCCTGGATATGGCCAGGAGCAGTAGTGCGGCAATAAGGGCATTCATACCGGGGACAATCGGAACGAATATGCCCGCGTTGGCTGCAGATGAAGCAGCGCACGAGAGTGGGACGTGTTGGAGTAGGTGTTACGGTTCCTATAGGGGGTACTCATTTCTCTTTACTATTTCTCGTTCACTCGCCCCGCAGACTCGGTCTCTCTACACCATACGCGGTTGTATTCGTAGCGGAGTCGTCCTCCGCTTTCTCCTTTTAGCTATATGCTGTATTCGTACGTTTTATTCTCTTTTGGCTCACATGGCGCCCCGCCTTTCCTTTTATAGATTTCCACTTCCGTTTCTGTCCGCAGTCGCTTTATTCAGGCTTCATCGACTGCGGATTTAATCCTTCCTTTTATATTTAAGACTCCGATGACTGCACATTGAGTCACATTTATTTATAGCTGCTGCGGACTATGCCGCAGCATTACTTTATTTAGAAGGGGCCTACCGTATATTAAGGGCACGTTCTCGCCCTCATGTAATTCTCTCTAAGCTAGTTCTACGCAATACCAGTGTAGGTTCTAGTCACCTCCGAGTCCCTAGTGAGCGCCTCGTCGTACCTAGGATAGGAGAGACCCGCTTAGGCAGTGCCCCCGTCTTGCTGCTCGGCATACTTGACATCGGACTCCTCTCATTCTCTCGTCGCCCTCCCCTCGTTACCTATCGTTCTAGTTACGCAGCACGCTACGCTGTGCGTTACAAAAGAACTAGCTTTTCCCCTTGTCCCTACTTTCACGTAGAGGACACACCCCACCTCCATCATATCCCATATCAGCAGATTCAGAGCACCTTCAGATTCCGACTCCCCCGACGAACTCACTGTGTCGTCCTCTCGTTCCCTCGACCCCCTCCCTAGACTTCATCGACTACCTGACGGCCACCCGTTCTATCTCATTGCTCCTAGCCGCTACAACCCCGTTGCAGTAGCTGAGTATCAAGAACGCCAAAAGGTACTCGCTGATATCAACCAGTCCCAAGGTTGGAACACCGACTACCTCCCCTCCATCTCTGAATTAACTGCCATCCCGCCATACCCGGCATCACCTGTCGTTCCTGACGAGGACACTCCGATTGTCTTTCACGATCCTGACCCAGAACCGACTGCGGCAGAAGCTTCTAACCCGGAACCGACCGGCGTAGAAGAACTTATTGACATTGACCCGGCTCCAGAAGACAAAGACCATGAAATGGTATCAGAAATAAAGGCCGGCCTTCCCGAGGACTTTTCCGGGGAGGCAGAGGACGCCAACAGATGGCTCCTATCTATGGAAGCTTACTTCACCATCAACGACAAACTCTTCACAGATACTACCAAAAGCCTTACTTTCCTCAACAAGATTAGTAAGGGCCGTGGAAAGACGTTTGCTGAAGGATGGCTAATGAAGCTAAGCAATGCCCTTATACTGGGCGAAGAAAAGACCTTCGACTGTATCAAACAAGCTTTCGAGACCGCCTTCTCCCCCTACGATGTAGCCGCCAAGGCACGGATAGACCTTTCCAAACTACGCCAGACTGCCGGCAAGGATTCAGATGGAACATGGAGCGATGGGTTCACTACATACGCTTCACAGTTTCAACTCCTAGCTGAAAAGTCTGGCATCTCCGATAAACATGCTCTTGTGGAATGGTTCATCCATGGCCTCAGTCCCAAGCTCGCAACAATGATCCTCTCGTGCGACAAGATCCCAGATGACTACAAGGAATGGATAAAGACAGCAGGCCAGTTCTCCCAACAGCTGAGGAGGATTGGAGATTTACGAAAAGGCATGCCACATATCCTGGCGCCTTCTTCTCGATCGCATAGAGACCCGTACGCGATGGACGTAGATGCCGTACGTCTATCGCCAACTCAGCACACTGAGTATATGCGGAGCAACAAATGCTTTACTTGTCACAAGGTTGGCTGTAGGTCGTCCAACCACTACGGATCCGGAACCAACCGGACAACATGTCCCCGCCAGAACACATCCTCTGGGCGAACCGCACGCCCAGTATACAAAGTCCCGCAACGACGGGCAAGGACCACCACCACCATGGAGGAGGATGATGAACTCTCTGTGTACCTGGAAGAAATGGGTAGCATCGAGAAGGGCGCCACTATAAAGATCCTCAAAACTGCTTTCGGGGAGGGCAGCTCGTCTGTGGACGAGGACGCTGGCTACCAGGCCATGGCTGCGGTAAGAACGGCCACTTACCAAGAGTGCCAAAAGGAAGCAATCAGGGCAGCACCACGAGCCAGGGCTGTACGATCTGGACCATGGAACAATAGATTTTCCGCTC
>JBBPJP010001174.1:0-10042 GCA_038088775.1 Boletus barrowsii
GTGGTTATGGGCCCAGGTATTTCTGTCCCAGGGGTGATTGCAGCTGTCATCCATGTAGTAGTCTCGGAGGTTGGCAGGTAGCGTGGAGACAACTGGATGCAGTATGTGCATGAACAGGGGGGAAGGTAAGGCTCGAATGACCTCAGCGAATCCATGGTCATGGAGGGCATCCAGGACTGTGTCTCAGGCGGCGATGATGGCCTGTCCCATAGCAGCAGCATAGACAGGCAAGGTCCCATCTGGGAATAACTGAGCATGCAGGGTGCGAGCAGTGGCATATGTAGAAAAGACGACTCCCAAAGATTGGAGTATTGGACTGTCTCAGAAAGTGGGTATGGAAGGGATGGCATGAGCGGCAGGGGGGTTCTTGAAGACGGAGGCATAGAGGATTCGTCGGGAGTGGTCAGGGAGACGGTGAATATGGACTGGGAGCTGGAAGGGGACATTCAACATGTGGTGGTGAACGAGTAGTTTGGTGGCGACGGTGTTTGGAAGAGCAAGGACTCGACTTCAAAAGCAAGTGAGGACTGAGGGTTTAAGATAGGGGAAAGGCGAGGGGATCCCTGGCCTTATATTCCTCAAGGAGGTCCACAGCATGTCCTAAATTGGACTCGGGTTCCCAGGTATTTTCAGAGGATGGGTATCCTTTCCATGAAACGAGGTAGTGGCAACAGCAGGTGGAGCCCCGATGAGATAGGATCTGGTCAATTTCAAATTCTTCTTCTCCATCTATAACGTCTGGCAGAAGCAGAACAAAGTTTGGTCCATGTCCTGCAGTTTCTTTATATGGGGTGAGAAGGGAGGCAAGGAAGGTGTTATGGATCTTCCAGGTGCGTGGCAAGCAGAGTTTGTATGAAACAGGTGAGATGACCTGTGTGATTTCAAATGGGCCTTCACGGCGTGGTGCGAGTTTGCGAGAGGGATAGCAGAGTCTCAGGTTATGGCCTTCGAGCCAGACCTTATCTCCTGCCTTCCAGGGTTTGAACTTTGAAGTTACATGCTCTTTCATGTAACATTGTGCTTTTTCATGGGTGGCGTGGGCTTCCTTGCGAGCCTCCTCAAGGTCTCCAAGTCATTTTTCTAGAGCAGGGAGGAAAGTTGTCTTTCCTAAATTGGGATAAGCCCTTGGATCATAGCCCATCATCAGTGAGAATGGTATATTTCCCATTACGGAATGGACAGAGGAGTTATGGCAATATTCCGCCATTGGTAGTAGGTCCGACCATTGGGTGGCGTCTCCTTGGCAAAAGATCCAAAGATAGGGTTCTAATTCCTGATTGACCTGTTCCGTCTCTCCGTCGGTTTGCGGATGGTAGGCAGAAGAGAGGAGCGGATCATATCCGAGGAGTCTGGCCAGTTCTAGAGTAAAGGCTGAGGCAAACTCCAGTCCGCAGTCTGAGATAACCTTGTTGTGGAGTCTGAAGTGGGGGAAAATCTTTTTGAAGAATAGTTGTGCAACACCCGTGGCGTCTGCGCTCTTGTGAGTTGGGGTGAAAATTACCCCCTTTGTAAGGCCATGGTCAACCACAACCATAACTGAATCATAACCATTGGACAGCGGCAAGTCCGTGATGAGATCGACTGAGAGCATGGAAAAGGGGTGAGTGGAAGTGACCGGAAGAGAGGTGAGAGGCGGGACGGTGGGATGGGTATTGACCTTGTTAGCCTGGCAGATGGCACATCCTTGGACAAATCATCAGACAAATGCTGTCAGACCTGGCCACCAATAGTCACGTTGTACTGAGTTCACGGTTTGGTAATAAGTGTGCAGCACAAGATATAAAATAGAAGTAATGCCACAGTCTTACAAAGTCTGAATAAGGTGACTGCGGTGGGAGTGGAATGGAAGTCTAAATAGGGTATTGGCAGGGTGCTGTGTGAGACATAAAGAGAAGTGAATCAAATGAATGCATCTAAGTAATGTGGAGGACGACTCCACTATGAATACAACCGCGTATGATGACGAGAGAGCGAGACTGGGAAAGGCAAGCAAAAGAAGTCAAGGAAAAGTATAGAGAGAAATGAGTACCCCCTTCATAGACCATAACACCAGGCAGTTTCTTATTCATGTCTTCTAAACAAGCCTCCCATCACATCAAAGCTCTTAATGGTACCAACTACAGGTGCATCATAGGCCAGGTACTAGAGATGACCATCCCTATACTGGTCAAAGAGCTACTATCCACCACCATCCTGGATACCACCACGCCTAAATGGGTGTGGACAGCTCTCGGTCTACCAGTCAGGTCAGACCACATCATGACTATGTCCAATGCAAACATGAGTACAGAGTCTACCATTGGTGTACTTGAGAACCTCTACCTGGACTTTGGTGCAGGCAAGGTCTGTCTCCAGGTACAAGTAGTCCCCAGGGCTAACTTTGACCTTCTACTCGGCTGTCCATTTCATTGTTTTATGAGCGCATCTACTGACAACTTTCCTGACAGCACACAGACTATTACACTATGTGACCCCAACACTGGTAAAGAGTACAAGATGCCAACTAGCCCTGGACTGAAGGATGCCCTTGGTGTCAACAAGGTATAAATTGTGCTAACCACCAATCCATTGTAGAAATGGGTTTTTAGAACTCAATGAGCCACCAAAAGGTCAGGGAGATTTCTACACTAACACCGCTTTGAACTTCCCATATACTGCCGCCTTGTTTCCAGACCAGTCTTCTTCGGCTGGTCCAGCAATGGACAATAGACCATCAACTCCTTCACCTACATATTCTTTTATATCTACCATGCACATTCTCTGGCCAACAAACCGATAGCCAGAAAGATCTGGTCTGTTGTGGCTCCTCTTGATGAGGAGTACCGCATGTTATGCCAGTTACCAGATGAACCTCTTACTGGTCTTATACCATTACCCACTCACCCCCTGGACTTCACACCAAAGGCTTGAGTCACAGGACATGATGACATTCAATAGTCCACTTGGTTCTCACCATCTCACCACTCTTCCTATGGGACATACTAATGCTGTCCAAATTTACCAGGCCAATATGGCTTTCATTTTACAGGACGAAATACCTCACCATACCATGCCATTCATCAATGACCTACCAGTCAAAACCGAGACAACCTGGTTCCAAGGACCGGATGGCTCATTTGAGACCATCCCAGAGAACCAAGGCATTTGTAAATTTATCTGGAATCACCTAATTGTTGTTGACAGGATACTCCAACAACTCCAAAACGTCAATCCCACGGTCTCAGCCAAGAAGTTCGTCCTCGCTGCCTGTGACATCACCATAGTCAGGCACAAGTGTACATTTGAAGGTCAAGTCACCCATGAGAACAAAGTACAGAAAATCCATGATTGGCCAGAATGCGAGACACTCATGCAAGTCCATGGGTTTCTTGAGACCTGCAGCATAATCCATATTTTCATCTGGAACTTTGCCACTATCTCTCGACCACTTGTTGACCTAACATGCAATGACGCTCAGCGAACCACAATGAGCCATCTCAAGGACAAGATCATTCAGTCACCTGCACTGCAGTGGCTTAAACTACGAGTCCAGCTGTGAGAGGTAGTCCTTGCCATTGACACTTCTCTTATCACTGTTGGTTTCATTATATCACAGGAAGGCAAGGATGGCAAGTGCTATCCCAAACCAATTCTGCTCAATTAGTCTCATGAGCACTGAGAGCCACTATTCACAGGCCAAGCTTGAGTTATAGTTATACAGACTGTTCTGGGCACTCCAGGCAGTCCATGTATTCATCTTCAGTGTCCCAAATCTCATTGTCAAGATGGATGCAAAGTACATGAAGGGTATGATTAATAACCCTGATCTTCAGCCGAACGCGACCATCAACTGGTGGATCACCGGTATACTGCTCTTTCATTTTGAACTTCATCATATCCTGGCTGCTAAACACACCGGTCCGGACAGTCTGTCCTGCTGTCCCCCTTCCAATTATGATCCACCTGAGGATGATGATGTTAAGGAATGGTTGGACGAGTCTTATTCATTTTGCACCACCCTACTCAACAATAGAAGTCCTCCCTTCACTGATCCCATTGTCACTGCCTGCTTTACCTCTTCTTATAACTGTCTGCTTCTTCCTTTGACTGACTACATCTCCATTGCACCTACTGGCTCCACCCTGTTTCCCCTTACATACTGGTCTCTTTTCACATTGACTGATGACGAGCTAGGCTCTTCTCCAGTCTCACCACATGGACTGTTAAGGCTGTTGCACGTGATGCCTGAATTGCTTTGATCTGAGGTTTTCTTAAAACTCACAAGTGTCCCTCTAATCTCTCTAATGCAGAATTCCAATCCTTCATCAACTCCACCACAAAATTCTTCGTCCTAAATGGTTTCATGTGGCGATGAGTGCCACACGGATGTCATCAGCTAGTAATATTGGGGAATCAACAGTTTGGACTAATTAAGGAAGTACACAATGACCTCAGGCACAAAGGTGTCTACACAGTGTGGACCAGGCTCCTGTTGCACTTCTGGTGGCCAATGTTGGTAGATGACATCAAATGGTTCATCAAAACCTGTCACGAGTGCCAAGCACGGCAGACCAACTGCTTCTGTATCCCGCCAACCATACTGGTAATAGGCAAACTATTTCATAAGGCCCATATCAATACCATGCTGATGCCCTGGTCTGGCAGCTATTGGTATATCATCCAGGCCCACTGCACTCTGTCTGCCTACCCAGAATGGTGCATGTTGTATTTAGAAAATGCCACCTCTCTCATATCCTTTATCTTCAAGGACCTCCTCTGTCATTGGGGTCCTCTATCACTCTTATGAAGTCTGAATAAGGTGGCTGTGATGGGAACAGGAAGGAAAGCTAAATATGGTATCAACAGGGCGCCATGTAAAACACAAAGAAAAATGAATCGAGAGAACACATCTAAGTAGCATGGAGGACAACTCCACTATGAATACAACTGTGTACGGTGACAAGAGAGTGAGATTAGGACAAAGTGTAAAGAAAATGAGTACCCCCTTCGTAGACCATAACACCTTCCTCATTCCCTCACCAGATACTGACCCACTTTCTTCCTCCGGACTGATTGTTTGGAGAGCCTGCCAGCTCCAAAAGTGTCAGGAGGACTTAGAATCTATCTGCGACCATGTTCTCAAGGCTCATTTTGAGTCTATCAAACACTTTGAGATAGTGTTCAAGAACTGGATCAAGGACTTCAACTTCCGTCCTGGAAGTCTGATAGTCTGGAATTCACGTATTGAAAAGGAGCTAATCGAAAGATGAAGCCATGATTGCTCAGTCCAATGGTGATCCTTTGCTGGACCACTGGAGGATCATATATTCTAGGTGAGTTGGATGGTGCAGTCTCAAGACTACGATATGCAGGATTTTGTCTCATCCCCTACTATCCTCGTATCCACTCTGATGTTCCTGTCACTGACCTTACTGCTCAGGATGACTTTGACTTGGACAAACTTGCCCAGTCAGACATTGAAGAACTCGACGACAAGTCACCAGACTTCGAGGAGATTGACTCTGACTAGTCTGGTTACCTACCCATTGTACCATAGCCTCTGTTCCACCCCAGGATTAGACTGGTGACTCTTTCTCCTCACAAAACCAGTCACTAAAAACATAAAACAACAGACATTACAATACAAAAACTCAACCAATACAAAACATAAAAAGAAAAACACCCATAAAAAGACCTCTTTTTCCTTTCATTCTCATGTCTCTCATGTATACGAACCGTGTACTCATTTCATTTCTACTGCACCTTGAGACACTGTGCCCGTTGACATAGACCGTCCAAGACCAAAGACTGCTGTTAAACAGAGGTTACCCCAGTAGGCATAGCAAACAGTAGATCGAAGAAGCCAAGTCGAGCAGTAACTTGCACAATGGACTAGATTCTCATATGCATCCCCTCCTCCATAGTTTTTTTCTTCTCTTTTCCTTGCTTTTCCCTTCACTCTGTTCTCAACTGGGCAGATGTGTTTACATTGATGGACTACATTATGCATACATGGACTACAACTAAAAACAGGACTTACATGTCCAGGTCCTCCAACTCCAATACCACCTCACTCACCTCAGCCAAGACCTCGTCCTGCTCCACTTCCAATGCCTTGAGGTTGGCCTAGATCTGGTACATCCGGGAGTGGAGGGTGTTGAGTCGGCAGGTGAGTTGGTCCCGCTGCTTCTGGACTGAAGTCTGACTGGTCATCTTCTTCACCAGTGTCTTCTCCTTTCCCTTGGCCTTGACAGGCGTCTCCTCCTCCTCCTCATCTGTGTCCAAGCTGATGGGTGAGACAGCCCTCTTGCTAGGGCCAGCCTTTGCTGCAGCCCACACAGGTCTTCCACCTAGCTAGCCATTAGTATGGACTATACAAAGGGGTAACTGTGACTTACCTAATGTTGCCTCAAGCACAACTGCCACTGACCCCTTCTTCCAGGGAACATGACGACCAGCCACCCAGCTCCACATCACTTTAGGCAGTTGTAGCAGAGGCATGTGATTCCCGACCCCTTTATGCACTGGTCGCTGAGCCCAGCCCTCTTACAGCTCTTGCATGCCTTGGACTCAGGTGCTGGTTGGGACTCAGACCTCCCACTGGTCTTGGTCTTCTTCTTCTGCATAGACCGCTCTTCCTCCTCGTTACTGCTGTCACCTGAATGTCCCTGCAGCACCATTAGCTATAGTCATGACCAAGCCTACCACCATGCACCTTGATGCTTTTGACAAAGCCGTCACCTTCTCTGGTCCTGGCACCACACTTGGCACCACCTTCCTTGACCACCATCTTGGTTGCCTGTGTGGCTGTCTGTGTAGCTGTCTGCATGACATCTGGTGCCGCTATTTCCTTGGGTGGTGGGAACAACTTCTGGCTTGCTTGCCAGTTGGCTTGCACTCACTCAGCATCCATGATTTCAGCCATTATGTCGTTCCCGAGCTATAGATTGGTGTACACCTCCTCGGCATGCTTCTGAGCGAGCTCCCACTCATCCTGACAATAGGTTGAGTCACATCAGTATAGCCTTCAGTGTGACAAGCATGCCATGTACCAGGGCTCAACTGAACTCTTCCACCCACATACCCATCTCCTCTTGAAGAGACTCCCAGTCCTCAGGCATGCACTTGGCCACAGCTTGAACCCATTTGGTGGCCAGGATAAACCTCTTGCAGAGGTTGTGATGGAGTGAGGGAGAGATACAGGGAACAAATGGACTTGATGCATCAAAAGTTCACCCCGCTTTCAAACTCTGCCAGCTTGGTCAGCACTCCACTCTCTATCCCATCACTTACCATCGAAGTCCAGAGTCATACTGTTAGTCTGGTGGTACCAGACTAGCATGGTCTATCTCAGATTATGTCCACTATACTGGTTGTACTGTCACGTTGTACTTATCCCATTTTAGGCTTTATTTCCTTATTACATACTTGTACTACCACCGACCTTAGGGGTCGGTCTTCTCACATTTTCTGTTCCTTGATCATAGCTAGGGTCCAGGTATGCCTGGACTATAAAGTTTGTATTGCTTGGAATTGGAATTAGCTTCCGTTTAGCTCACAACTACCATCACCATCTACCATCTACCGTATTAACATCAACCAACTCATTGTCTAATGTCCTCACACTTTATTTCTCCTCACTGTCACCTCTACCATTGACTGGACTACCAGACTAACTACTTGGACTTCTCCTCAATGACCAGTCTTCCACTGGACTATTGAGTTGTTCTCACTGGACTTCTCTTCTGCTCTTCCCTTACTTTCTCAGAGTCTCTTTTCTCTCACGCTAATCCAGTAGGGTTTGTCCTACCAGATGGACTAGCATCTTTATAACTGGAGCTCACTGCGAGGGACTCACAATGTGGTTCCAGATGAAGAAGTCTTCAACCTACAACCCAGTGCCAAGAGCTAACAATTTCTGGAATTTGCAAATCGGCAAAGAGTCTGAACTCCTCCAGCCAGTAACACCCCACAATGCTCGACATAACTGACACACTCTCCCTACTCTAGCCAACCTCGGGATCAATCCTTTAACCAATGATGACTCATTTCCCTTGTTGCCAATGTGAAATCAGTCTAATTGGTCTGGTACCTTCCTATTCTATATCCCTATTGCTGCATCCAGTTAGAGGCCTATCACCAGAGCTTATACAGTCACCAACCAATGACACTGCCCACACTGATGAAGCATAGGGTAAATTAAGCAAAAGCCCTAGCTTTGACAGTCAGCTGCCTGGTGCTTATATATACTTGACCCTGCCAAGAGGAGATGCATTCCCTGTTTTCTGCTTCTCTTCACCAATTACACCACTCTCCTCATCAGACTCCTTGTCATCATCATCACCCTCAGAATCATCCTCCCCATCACTCTCATACCTCCTCGAACCCTCTACCGCTTCCTTTAGAGACTCTCCCCTACCATTGGGCTTCACACCAGCTTGAACTGCTACTACACTGTCAAGTCCTTTGTTGTCTGGACTATCATCCCTCCAATGGCTAGCTTACCTCAGATGCCCCTTCGAGGCACGACTAATGCCCCCAAGTTTGATGGTAAAATCCAGCATTGCTTCCCCGGTTCTTAAAGGATGTTGAATAACTCTCAACCAACTCCAGTCTTTCACCAGCAGAAACTATCTGTGCTGCCATACAGTACGCAGACCTTGAGGAATCTGAAGGTTTGGGAACTCCTTGACATAGCAGATGCCATCCCTGCCATATGGGCAAGCTTCATTACTGCCATTAAACTCATGTATCCTGGTTGCAAAGAAGTTAACCACTACTGTTGTGCCGACATCCAGTACTTGGTGCAGGAATTTCACACTAAGCCTATGCGCACAATAGAGCAATTAGAGAGTACCAGCATAAATTCATGAAAGTCACAAAGCTCCTCATTCATGGGAAGGAGCTCTCAGACTTAGACCGTGACACACTCTACCTCTCTGGTCTACCAGAGAGTCTCAAAACATGAGTCTACCAACGCCTTCTCATTACAAAAACTGCTCACCATCCCTCTGACCTTTACCTGGTCAATGACATCATTGACGCTACCAAGTTTCTCCTCACTGGCTCAGCCCTTCATACACTTCCATCACCCGCTTACACTGCTGTCATCCTCAACATCAAACTGTTGGTCTTCTTAGCAGTGATTGATGACGATGACGATGAACCCCCCATATTCGCCTACCTGGACTTCAAACCCTATATCACTCGAGCTTGGGCATCATTCCAGGCTGATAATGGTAAGGCCAAAGGTCCCAAGATGCACTTTGACAGTGTTGAGATGCCACCTCGCAGGACTGGTCATCCTGGTCCTTCTATTGCTATGGTAACCGAGGAGATCATCTCTCCTGGGATTGAGGCAGCATGCACTACCACTGCCTAACTGGTGCAACCTGCAACTCTTGTAGCACCTACCTCACAACCTTCTTCTTCTACCCCCAATAGTACCATCCCCTCTAGACCTGATCAAACTCACAATGCTTCGATTGCCCCAACTGGGCAATTTATGTACATCTTCCCACTCGAAGATGACGCTGCTCCTACCACCTGGAGCGAAGAGATGAAGGCCCTACTGTGCTCGAAAGGCCTCTGGAGACTCGTCGACAACAAGGAGGTGCGACCTACTACAGCTGGAACTGAGCAGGATGCCTGGGATGTCAAGCAGGACAAGGCTGCTGGTGAACTCATGCTCAACATTGCCCCAGAGCAGAGAGCGCACATTAGGAGCAAACAAGACGATCCTGCCGCCGCCTAGACCGCTTTAGAGACCGTCTATATCCAGAAGAAGCCTGGAACTTGTTTTGTTGCCTATGATGAGTTCTTTAGCATCAGGAAGCGTCCTGAAGAGTCTCTGACTGCCCCGACTGCTCGAGTGGAGGATTCCATCCCCAGGATCAAGGAGCTGCGCACTTCTGCCTTCACCTTGACCAATCTCGACGAACTCGCTTGCATGGCCATGATTTGCGCTCTTGGACCAGAATACTATCACTTCACATCCTCTCTTGCCCTCATCACTGATCTGGACAAGGATAAGGTCAAAACTGTGTTCCAAACCGAAGAACTC
>JBBPJP010001175.1:0-10035 GCA_038088775.1 Boletus barrowsii
GTTTGGGGAATGGAAGAGAAGGTAAGTGGAAATGAATAGAAGCGTGACCATGTGAAAGAGAATAGATAGGGGTGAAAAGAAAAGAAACGTTAAGTCCATTACCGTTAACAAGGCGATCGTAACAGCCAGCTGCATAGTGTGACTAGTATCACTTTGGGGGGGAGGGGCAGACTTGGAGAGCCAGATGGTTGATTGACTTTTAAATAAATTTGACATGGTTGCGTCGCGTTGTACCTCCGTAATCCTCTAATTTAGTACAACAGACCCTTGGATATTATGTAACAGTGAAGAAGGTCGACATACTATCAGGAATTTCCATGTACTATTTCTGGGAGAATAGAAAAGTGCACTGCCGGTGGTTAATGAGATGCTGGTGAGAAAGGGTGGTGTCTGAGTCGTACGGGAGGTAGGAGCTGCTGGTTGCATCTGAGAAGGGTTCTGGGGTTTGTTCAAGTTGAAGAGGAATTAGATCTGTGCCTGGGTTGTATAGCTTGTTGTGGTACTGCTCGGAGGGCTGGTGAGGACATACAGATGGAGATATTAACCATAGAATAGTTCCGATTCGTATATCAGAAGTAGTAGTACCAGTACAGGACGGAGTTCAAGCATACACGTTGATTACAGTACAATAGGTGTTCAGCAGCCGGTGATCGCATAGAAGAAGTCCTTTTCAAAGTATTTATTCAGGTAAAATGACTGTGAGAGATGAACACAATTGGTTGCACTAAGTCGTGAGTCTGCATTCCCACCAAAGCGTGGAACAACATGAGCAATATTATGATTGAAGTTGATCCACAGGAAATACTTCGCCAAGTGGAGAGCCAGATGCGCGTGTGGCTCTCTTTAGTATGTGCAAACCTGTCGTATGCTTGACCACCCTATTACCTTGAGGAACAACATCGAAATGCTCCGCATACATCAAGAAATGTTCAGAGCATATGCCATCTGCTCCAGACATGACGGGACACATTATAAGACGAACATTGACGATGGCATGACCTGTCAAAAGTCTAGGTATTCATGTTGTACTAGTAGGCAAAATTATGTTAGTACATACCTTGTAATCCACTGTATGGCCACTTATACACATTGTCTATATTCATGATTGCTGCGTCATACCGCCCATATCTCAGTGATTGATCCAGGGGATGAGCATGGACAATGAAAGTGGAAGCAGTCAGGGATGGATCGTGATAGACCTTTTGTTGAAGATGAACGTTGTACCACACATTAAGAGCTTTGAATGGGAGGTAGGTGTTTGGAGAAGATCTTCTTTGACTGCCAAAAGTATGCACGCCCATAGGAGAAGTTTGCTTGCGTTGGAAGTAGTCGGCTAATGCTCCATGAAGGTCAGGCAGCCCAAATATGTCAGCGACCTCATCCACAGGAACGTGCCTGTGTGATGCATTGTAGTTGAGGTGCACAGCTGTAGAACCAGCTATGAAGGTACGAAGGGGAGTTGGAACGGAGCCAGGAGGAGAGGAGGAGAGTCGGGCGGCAATGAGGAAGAAGTCAGTGGCATTGTGCATCAGGGCCCATATATCTCTCAGTATCTGTTGATAGTCTTCTACAGTATTTTCTGGCTGTTCATCAACAACATCCTCTTGATCACCAGGATCCTCGTCTGCCAGAGGTGGTGTAACAGCTGCACTGAGCGTGACCGCGCTATCAAAAAGATGACACTTCTCTTGGCAATCAAGATACCGGCAGATTTGAGTATCATAGTTATAATTATTGGTAGTTGAGGTGGGGTCCTTGATGACTTCGATATGTGCATGCTCTGTTGTGTCTGCCGACCACTGTAACAAAGAACCGACCTGTTTGATGCTAGGACCAACGCTCTGCATTAATTCAAGCTTCGGAATATGCCAATGCTTGAGAATCGAGGTTGTCTTCTTGCCCCGACAAAAGCCATGCTCAATAATGGCATCTTTATGACGGTGAAACTCCTCCAGTGCAGCATTGATCCTGTTGCGGGTAGTTGACATAATAGCAGTGGCCTGAGAAAGGTATCGAAATTCCATGAGCGCACGAAGTGCAATGATGACTTCAGGAATAGTTGCGCCGGCGATGACCACAACAAAATACCATTGAATGTCCCTTTGGACTCGTCCGCCAACTTGCTTCAGTTTTGTGATCCCACTGGAAAAGTGATGCAGGCCAGTGATAGTGGGGGTGATCGAGAATCGGAAGTCCACCTCATTAGCTCCTAGTGCTTGTATACACCAGCAAATGTTGTGATCCCAGAACTGATGGTGCCATTTGTGTAAGCTCTCTGGGGTGAGGAATCGGTAAGGCTGAGCAAGCGGCCAGTCTCGCCAAAAGGGGTGTGACACCCCACTAAGCCAAAATTGCTTGCACGCCGCAAAGAATGCCTCGACGTTGGCAGGGTCGCAATCAATGGATGCCAGCTGGCTGAGTGTGGTGGCCACAGTCCAAGAGGGGTGATGGAAGGGATCACTGAACTCTTTGAATGTGGCCATTGTGACAGGGGAGGTATTGACGCGCATGCCTGCCAGCATACACGCTTCTGGTGTATCCACGATACATGACACCAAAGGAGTGAAACAGTACTGCACCCTTCCAGTCGGATCTGCCATCATCCGACCAATACGGGCTCCCTGTTTGAGAGGGTCACATATGATGTTGAGGCACTGGTGGAAAAGGTGAGCTTCGAGAACAGAGTGAATTCTGGAGTTGGGGTGGACAAATTTGGGGATGGGCATCAAAGTGAGGAGTAGGAAGGCATGTGATGATCCTTTGTTTCTTACTTTCATTTTGATGTTCACAAGGCTGATCAGTAATGGATGTGTGACCCTGCCGCCGCACATACATATTTGTGATGTTTGTTTTGTTGGATGACAGAATGACACCACAGAGCATTCCACCTGCAGGTATTTTCGTCTGCAGATATTGGTAATGGTATGTAAATAATCTCCAAATGGAGCCTTGAATACTCACCTGTAAGTCCCAGGCACCATCACTGCTCATCCATTCGGTAAATATCCTCACATCACGGTCGGCCAATGTGAACAAGCGGAATGGTGCAACATCCATCATTCCAGCGAAATATGGTTGGTTGAAGAGTGATTTGATGCAGTTGAGGGAATCGTGATAGTAAAGATGAATGGGTTTCTTGGTTGCGTGGGTGGTGGGAACTACCTGGAAATTCCATCGTGGACCCGATGGTAAGAGTTCAGCCTGTGAACATAGATCTTTTGCTGTATGAAAGGAAAGTGACATCTTTGTCTGTGGGTGAGTACTCAGTTAGAACAAGTATCAATCCCAATAATTAAGTCTCACTCACTGCAGACAAGGAAAAGAATTTGTTGAGAGCAGCCATGCTAAGGCCAGAAGTTACCAAGAACTTGGCCATCTTCCAGTCGTCGAGATCAGCGAAAGGGTAGTAAAGATTGTCTTTCTGGTAGACAGAATATGGATCTGATTTGAACCGAGAAAGGAATGTATCTCCATGCTCGAAAACAGTGGAGGCACCAGGAAATGTGTCAATAACTCTTCCAAGTTTGTCCACCATGACTGCATCTGGTTCAGAGATCAGAGAAGAGGGCGGCCGCGGGTGTGAATGATCCTCTAGATCATCATACCAACCAGGATCAAGCTGAGTGTCAGGATTCGAAGACTCGGAGGTGGTGTCATTGTTGGCCTGGGTGTCATTTTGCACTTCAGAGGCTGGGTCCTTGGATAATGCCAATGACTCAGAGAGTGAGACCCACACTGTGTCCTGGTCGATGGCATTGCAAGCAGACCGAGGCTGTGCTCGATGATGTGTAAGTGCCTGGTCTGTTGGGAGAGTCTTAAGACACTTGGGACAAACAGGCATGGATTAGAACTGTAGTAAAGTAGTACACCGTGACTGATGAATCGTTGGCTGAATCCAACTACTATGTTAGGGGCGGCATCTGCTGGGAGATACTAACCTCATCTTCTCATTACGCTGTCCCACTTCAGATCCATTGGCAGCTGGCCATGATAACGAGCTCGACCATACAGAGGAATCGCTCACAGAGTGGTCGTGTGGCATAGGCACAACTCCACTGCAACGTTCTCCTCATTTACCAATTCTCAAACCGTCTTTTCACCATCAAGATACTTCTACGTGAGCTCTGGTATGCTTCTCTGTTCTGTTGTGTTCGTTTGGTACAATAATCCACATCAGACACACCACTGGCCTCTTTGGACAGCAATGGTGCTACCTCAGATCGGCACATGTGCCGTGTCAATGTCTCGCCACCCAGATCTGGCAGTTCGTATGACTCGTATACCGAAGAAAATTCCATTGAAGAAAGGGCAGAGGTGGAAGCAGCCTTAAGTGACCTGGACAATGAGCTCAACAACACCGAGGACCTGCTCACCAAGTGGTCGCACAGCACTGGACCGTCGTCCTACACAGGCACAACTCCATTGTATTCGACAACATTCTATCTACGAAGGCAATTTCCCAAGCACAATCTCAGAATGTACAGAGAGCATACCATCTTGCCCTGTTTCCTACTTGCAAGATGGTGCTCGACCCTCAAGCCCAACTCCTGAAGGACCCTGGATTGCTGCCCATCATCATGGTACTGCATCTCCGGGCCATCTCCACGCTCATTCCGCGACAGATATGACTTCTGACCAACTAGTTGGGAGGAGAACAGGTGACCTCATTGCTTTTTTTGAAGATTGAGCGACACCTTCCAACATGTCCTTCAGCCACTCTCGTACGTCATCAATGCCGGGCAACTGTGTCCGCAGTCCATTCTTCCCACACAATCAGTCCTCACTGTACATGAGCAGCACAACTGGTCATGGTTATACCACAACCGGTTATGGGACGTCTACTGGCTATGGCTCCCACCCCTCATCCCTAGTGAAAAGTAAAGCCAGTTCAACCATCTCCCCTACATCCTCTGTTTCAGAACCCCTCTCTTCTTCGTCTCTTTTGGCGCCGCTGAGGGTGACAATCAGCAGGGGTGACACGCAGCTCAGCCCAAGCGATTTCGCAAGCACATTTTCCAATACTCTTGCTGAGGCAAGGAGTGCAACGAACTCCTCTGGTATCTCATCAACAGTTTCACCCTTGCGCCGACCACAAATGTCGCCATGTTCTCCTCTCGCCTCAGTCCGCAACATTGTTGCAGCGTGGAAGGAGTGCACACCAGCACTGGGAAAAGCAAAATCATCCACCGAATCATCTGTTTTGCCCATCATAAAGCCGGACGGCGTGTTTGGCCTCCGTGGACATGCCTCATGGATTGAGAGGGGTCAGCAACATGCTTCAGGGAATACAGGTGATGGTCATAATCCACCTACTACCCTCCAAAGCGTCAACAGCAACATTATCCCTCCACCCTTTGACATGACTGAATTGGGTGCTTACACGCGAGATAGTTGAGAGGTACAGTATGTGCTCTCATGTCGTTCGTTTCTTTCCACTAACAATTATGCATGGCCGCTTCGCAAAGGAGATCTGTGGTATCTGAACATGCATTCTGGACCCCCTTATTGTTGGCAGTGCTGTGAAGTGTTGTTATACCCACACATGTTACCTCTGTCTTGGATCACCCCTGGTGGTGGCAGAGGCATCGTAACCTTGGATTTACTCAATTGTATGGAAGTGCGCTCTGTTCCTTCTCTGAGTCACCCCAGCGCAAAAGAGGATGTTGGGGCAATTGCTGCTCGTGCTCAGATTGCCGAGGGTAACTGCCCTCCTTTGATGGAGCTGCTCTGTCCTTTCCAGTTGCTGTACAGTGATGGTGTTGAAAGATTAGCTGCAGAGAGCACAAGGCAGAGAGTCCATTGGGTTGGTGCCATTTGGTATGCTATCCTTTTTTTACTTCCGCAAAGTATTGTCTTGGTAATGATTGCTTGTAGAGACGCGTTGGATTGGTCTGTTAGCTTGCCAAGCCATTCAGAACCTGGTTCACCAACAGGTTCTATTAGAACAATTCAGACAATCATGAGTATCACCAGTGCTTCTGGCTCTGGTTCTGGTTTGGTGTCAACTGTGTTTTTCCTGCCCCTGCACACGATTCCTAGCCTGTCAGATATGCACACATTCTCAGACTCATCAAGCACCAGTTTGCTATCACATGCTCTGTCATTCCCTCTGCACAACACACGCACTACAGACAATGGAGCCATGTCCAACCAATCTTACATCTATCCCAGTGATCCGCAAGTCATTGCACCAAGTTGAAGTAGTTCCCTGCATCGCACAATCTCGCTTACTGATCTTGATGAAGAGCTTGCTTCTGCAGTCAGTTGGGCAAGGAATGTGAAACCTGGTCTTGGCTTCAGTCTAAGCCTGGTGGGAGGGGTAATTTTGGGTGATGGGTCACCAGTGACTGTTTTGAGCGGCCCTAGGTCACTCCACCCCCCACTGGTAACAGCAAGACACATCCTCTACCTGATATTTCGGACAGCAACTTCATTTCGGCAGGTTCTAGGATGTCATCAAGTGAGCCTCGTACAACCACAAACTCGTTTTACTTGGTGACAGATTCTTCTACCTCGTCATCCGACATGCAAAAGACCACTGGAACTATAACAGACAAGACAGTGTTCAAGTTTGCGTTGGGTGGCTCCAATACACAGATTGTGCCTTCAATGCTCTCCTACAGGCATACCAAGTCCAATTCCTATTTGGGTGACTCACATGACGGATCCTACAGTCACAGCAGCTACATGTCGTCGTCTTCCCCATCGTCATTGTCCAGAAGCCAGGGGATTAGGAGGAGGCACTATAGTAGGGGCTACATTTCTGACAAGAAGAACGCTGCTTCGGGCTACACGGCTTCACAAAGTTGTTCCATGTTGAGTAGCTGGACGAGAAGCCACTCAACTACTCCAACACCCGCTTCTTCCACCGCAACTCTATCTGTGCTTGAGATTCTGGATGGCTCGGGTAGTGAAGGGTACGAAACTGCCAACTCCCCATCGACTGCATCGTTCAAGTCATTACCCTCAATTCCTTCTGAGACTGACTATGCAACTGTCGAGTAGTGCAAAATGGAAACCTCCACCGAGTTCCACATGGTGGACCGGTGCCAGTGTGCTTCAGATGTCTCATCCGAATGTGTGACTGCAGAGAAGTGCAAGACAGAAACCTCGACTGAGTTCTACACAGCTGAGCAGTACAAATTGGAGACAGAAACTGAGTTTGTCACCGCAGCACTCTGTGAATGTGAGCGAACGGAACAATCAGAGACTCACTATGGGACCACATCTTTATGCAGGACAATCCCTTCCAAGGCGAGTATGCCGCGTTCATTGGCTGTTGACCTCCTGTTACGGTCTACGAAGGGGGTAGTCATTTTTCACTTATCTTTCATTTGACTCTTTCGCTCGCCTTTCCCAGTCTCACTCTATCGTCACTGTACGCAGTTGTATTCGTAGTGGAGTCGTCCTCCACACTACCAGATATGTCTCCCGATCTGTTTCTCTTTATGTCTCACACGGCGCCCCGCCCATACCCTTACTTAGACTTCCGTTCCGTCTCCGTCCGCAGTCTCTTTCAGACTTCTTACTGCGGACTGCGCCTTACTGCGCATCTTATTTTAACTCTGTGTCTGCAGTCTTTGCTTCGCCTTCATCATACTGTGGACTACGCTTTACTGCGCATGCTGCGCATACTTATCTCGCACGGACCAGGGGCCTACCGTATATATAGTCTCGTACTTCTCGACTTGTATTTCCTTTAAGCTAGTTCTACGCAATATAGCGTTATTCTAGTGACCTTCGAGTCTAGTGAGCCTCTTCAGGTACCTAGATAGAAGAGACCCGTCGAGTCTTCGCATCGTCTCGAAGATAGACCTCCGACCTCAGAGATCCTCGTCACTCCTCTCTCTTTCGTCCTACGTTCTTCGACCAGTATTGCAGCACGCTCCATCACCTCTACGCTGTGCGTTACACCTCCCCGTCAAAAAGGCTCTGACACCTCCAAAATCCCCCACGGAGGTTCCTTCATTGCAGTCACCTGAGTCTGACATTCATCCAGAATTACCTCCCGAGTCTGTGCCTCTTCCTCCTTCAGAGATCAGTCCTACTATATCGAGTGCTAGTTGGGACCTCGAATCAGAGCACATTGAGGAAACACCTGCCCTCCCTCCGTTGATACTGAGTTCCGGTGAGCTCTTGATTTCTCTACCCACGACCATCGAGTCGAGCTCTGAGGAAGAGTCATCATGAATGCCAACCGTATCCAGTACTGAGTCTTCTGAATCTGTCATGAACAACCTTCCTGTGAGTGAAGAGAGCTTACCATCCCCAGCTCCATTGGCGACCACAGAACCCTCTCCTTCTATCCACCCATCCCAATGGACCTCAGAAACTGACATCACATATGAATCATCCCAACTTCACCCAATGCCTCTCATGCAGTCACTCCAAATTCAGGATGAGTACAACACCTCATTTGAAACATCTGTTATGCGACCTAGTGTCTCCCCATTAACTAGCTTCAGAAGTCTGACGGCCATCACAGAGACCCTCACTACTTCAGCAGTATTGACTCCCCCTCCACCACTGTCCCTGCCCCCGTCCCCATCTCCATTCCCGTCCCCTTCCCCATCGCCCATGCTGCTGCCTGCTATGGTCATTGAGACTGTCATCTCGCCCTACAGCGGGCCGACCCCCCTCTCTCTCACATCTACGGCATCTTCGTCCTTGTCTTGTACACCATCGACAGTTTCTGTAACGCACAGCGTAGTGATGACGAAGCGTGCTGTGATACGTGTCGAAGAACGTAGAACGAAAGAGAGAGGAGGGACGAGGATCTCTGAGGTCGGAGGTCTATCTTCGAGATGATGCGAAGACTCGACGGGTCTCTTCTATCTAGGTACCTGAAGAGGCTCACTAGACTCGAAGGTCACTAGGATAACGCTATATTGCATAGAACTAGCTTAAAGGGAAATACAAGTCGAGAAGTACGAGACTATATATATGGTAGGCCCCTGGTCCGTGCGAGGTATGTATGCGCAGCATAATGAGTCAGAGTACTGCGGTGTGCAGCATGCGCAGTAAAGCGTAGTCCGCAGTATGAAGGCGAAGCAAAGACTGCGGATGCGGAGTTTAGAAAATAAGAAGCGCAGTAAGGCGCAGTCCGCAGTAAGAAGTCTGAAGGAGGCTGCGGACAGAGACGGAACGGAAGTCTAAGTAAGGGTATGGGCGGGGCGCCATGTGAGACATAAAGAGAAACAGATCGAGAGACGTATCTGGTAGTGTGGAGGACGACTCCACTACGAATACAACTGCGTACAGTGGCGATAGAGCGAGACTAGGGAAGACGAGCGAAAGAGTCAATGAAAGATAAGGAAAATGACTACCCCCTTCGTACGGTCGAAGCACCTGCGAGACCTCTATACTCCCTCATCTCCTCCGTTGACTTTGTAGTCTGTGAAGTCCGAGTCATCAAGGGGGTTGCGGTGAATAGGGCAGAACGAGTCCGAGTGACCCATTTCCCCGCAAAGGAGGCATTGACGGCGAGGACAAAAGGCCTGGATGTGGCTGGGAGCGGTGCGACAGAGAGGACACATATAGTGACCACAGTCAGCGCGTATATGCCCAATTTCGTTGCAAGTGAAACATCGGGTAGCGGGACGAGGAGCGGCGGGAGGAGTCGGGAAGCGGTCCGCATCTATTGGATTGGTGGAGGAGCCGGGCGAGGGCGAGGGTGTTGTCGCATCGTCCTTGTTATATCGACCAGCGGAGAGGTATGGAGTCGGGCCGCGCGAAGTGCCTCTGCCTCTCGTTCCATGGCTTCCCATAGTTTGGAGCGTGGAGGTGGGAAGTCCGAATGAAACCTTTCCGCCACGCCGTGAGAACTTACGAGAATGTGGCGCGGGGGTTGGTGTGGTTGGACGGGGACGAGCGGGAAGAACAGTCGGCTCCGGGGGAGGAGTGAGCTCTCCGACGAGGAGGGGGATAGAGGAGAGGAAGGCGAGCGCCTCCTCGGGGGCAACAGGAACAGTTCCGTTGCTAGCGCTTCCAGTAGAAGTCGGAACTCCTGGTCTGGGAGATGCGCGAGGGGAGGAA
>JBBPJP010001176.1:0-10030 GCA_038088775.1 Boletus barrowsii
GTCACAGAACAGGACACACCCACACATAACCATAACTTCTAAGCTGATCACTCGACAGGGCTGAATTAAGCTCAACAGAAAACACATGCATTGGTACAGATGACAACATGTACTCAGACAAAGCAAAAGGGTATTAGTCAAGGTCAACATCAAATCCACAATGGGTGACTCCAGATTCCTGACTAGTGATACCATTACTGGACATTATGTCAGAAATACGTCACAAGCATGTACACTCTAGCATGCACCTGCCAATTTGAGCCCATTGCATCCGCAAGGCCTTTGTTTTGGCACAATGAATGTCACTAGTGTCACACTTGCTCATCAAACCAAGGATTTCGGTATACACTGGCATGTAGGTGGGAACCCTGAAATTCACTTCCCCTTGACCCGAAGCGAGTTCATCAAGTACAACCTTGAGCTGCATGATCAATTAGCATCACGAAATAGAAGATGAGATGAAAAGACAAGACCAACCACTGTCGCGGCTAGAGCCACTGTGACCCTCGGAACCTCCTTCGTGAATACTTCAGAAAATAATTTGCCAACTGCCGCCAGACCTGTGTAAAAGAACTCGATAATGAGTCCTGAGAGTGCTGGGTGCACAAGATTATTGGCATGCCACTGATAACAGTGTTAGTTGACAAGATCACAAGGAGAATGTCTTACCTCAGCATCAGAACCATCCCTCAAGAATAATCCACCGTTACCTATAAGGCACTTCACAATTTCGATGTTTTGCTCACAGCGATTTTGTGGATCCCATTGGTACCGTTGCATGACAAATATGCAAGCTTTTTCCCTCAATGCTGATTGCCAGTTGCCAAGGTCCTCCCAAAGCTAATGTACATGGCATATTGTCAGTATTTGCATTGCGAGCGGCTGGGGGAGCAGTGCATACCAGCCTAGTGAGACTTGATACGTGCTTTGGCCACCAGCCTACAAAACTCGGGTCAGCTGGGACATCGAGACCGTCACAGGCTTACCATCTGAAATAATCAAACCACGCGACCGACACTCAGGGATCATCCCCTCAATGTACTCTATCGCCTTGGAGTTGAATTCAGTGCGGACAGGGAATGAGTTGATAGAAGTGGTGTCACAGTACGAAAACTGTTTCATGCATTCAATGATATCGCGAGTCAGTGGGTTGTAGTACTGATGCTGCCATGGCTCCAAGCATTCCATTGAATAGCCAGCCTGGGGGTTAGAGGGAGCCGGGGGGTCAGTGGGAGGAGCATCTGTGCCATCTTGGCCACCACTGTTAGTCAAAGTTTCACGTGCAGTCTGATTAGTTGACGAAGCCTGTTGCTGCCTATTTGTAAGTTGCTGAGAGTTACTGGGCAGGCAAGGAGCCCCCGGAAGATTGGCGAGAGGAGTGTCTGTGCCACCTTGGCCATCACCGTTAGTCAGAGTTTCACATGCAGTCCGATCAGTCGACAAAGTCTGTTGCTGCCTATTTGCAAGTAGCTGAGAGTTGCTGGGTAGGCGAGGAGCCTGGTTGCATCTGTGGTGGCTCCGCTGGATGAGGGGCATGCTGAACCGGAGCAGAGTCGGGTTGTGTATGCCCATTTCTCTGTCTCGAGACTTGGTTGGCAGGTGGACGAGGGGCATTTTGTCTCTGATATTGCATATTTGTCCTGTTGAAGCTTGCCATGTTGTCATTGTCATTGTCATCTGTGGAATGGCAGTTAGCTACATACCTAAAATAAAGGACATCATACCCCATGATAACATTGCCCCTGGGAAGCCCTCAATCCCTATGACAATGTCAACAAAATATATACCTCAAAAATGGTGAAACATATGGGATGGAGACAGTGCTCTTGGGACTGATAATGATGTCATGATGTCAGTTTTTTCGAAACGCAAACATGGGAGCTCAGAGACGTACCATCATCCTGGTGAAGATTTTTCTCTGCGACCATTTCATCCTCACTCAGAGAGACCTCATCGATCTAAAATGGTATATAAGCCAATTTGTTGTTGTCTCATTTAATGACTGTCTTACGGAGGTTTCCTTCATAGTCACTAGGAGCAGCGGAAAGGCTGTGACCGGGTGCATTCATGCTGATCGGTTGACTGTAAAAGGAGGCAGCCCTTTGTAATGGCGTGGGGGCACATGGGGTGAAGATAGCCTGCTCATTGTCAGCCCCAAAATATTGTCGGTTAGCCCTG
Organism: Boletus barrowsii; assembly: GCA_038088775.1. NCBI lineage: Eukaryota > Fungi > Basidiomycota > Agaricomycetes > Boletales > Boletaceae > Boletus > Boletus barrowsii. The sequence goes on from JBBPJP010001176.1 coordinate 2,179, forward strand.
CAAGAACTTGAACTGGAGGCATGAGAGACCGGGACTTGGGAGGACAGGACAGGATTGGGTTGTTGGGTAGCATGTCGTCCACACACGGAAGAACTGACTGACGGAGCACGAGACATTGGTGCAGTCAAGGTCCCTCCTAAAGACTAACCTGAGAACAACGAAGCGCTATGTGACGATGGTGGTGCAGAACTTGTGGACGAAGATTGTGAGGATACTCCAAGTCCAGGGAAGCGGGCGCGAGAAGGTGCCTGAGTATCACTCTCTGTCTGGGATGCAGTGGCTGGTAGTCTAAAACCAAATTGCTGGCCAGGTGTTGCCAACGAGAATTCCGGCTGTAAAGATTGTAGAGTAGCCTGAGGGTTGGGTTCATCAAGGGTCCAAGATGCAACACCGATCGCTGCACCATTAGAAGCACTGGTTTTCTTGCGAGAGCCAATGTGCTGAGAGGCAGGTGCCATAGGGTTGATGTCTTCATCCTGCATAGCAATATCGATTTTTGAAGGACATTTCAATCGTTCAGTCTGTTTTTGCTTGAATTGTTTCATCTGGGCCAACCGGCCCCCGCTGCCTCTCCCAGAGCATTCAGAACGTTGTGCGCTGCTGGAAGCTGTAGTCCCAATGTGAATTCAACACAGCAAAGACGAGAGTAATGATTGTGTACACACTTGGCTGCTCCTTCTCTGGTGCTGTCCAAGATTTTTTGGACCTATCTTCATTGTCATCGTCCTCACTTTCATAAACAATTTTGCACTTAACCATTGTGCGAGGACAGAGAAGACAAGGGATTCCACCGCATGTTTGTGTCGTTTTGTCCGAGTCGGCAGTAAGCCCTCATGTTCCTATATGTCAAAGAGAAAACAATGCTTATTACATAAGACGGACTGTACATATTCGCATTTTGAACTCTGCTGTACATAGTCTGACAATGTAGTCCCTCATTCCTCCAACTGCGGAGAAGCTGAGTGAGGAATATCAACTTTAGCCCAACTAGCTGTACTCGATACATCAAAGCCACCCGACCCGGAGGTTGATATACCAGTGAGAAACTGACCATCTTGGGGACGCCTCTTTCCCGAGCGAGAGTTCGCATCCAGAGCCTCACTGCGACGTTTAGAGCTACTTCGAGAAGAACTCCCAAGCACACGAATCGGAGGAAGCTGTGCAAGGTGACCACTGGACAAGACCGATGAGGGGGTGACGACATCGACGCTAGTAGGAAGCAACCAGGTAGGGGAAGACATGGATGATATCGAGGCAGCGCTCGAGGTACCCATACTTTGAGGTACAATGGTTTGCCCTTTCTTTGCTGCCTTCGCCAACCAATAACTTTCCGGGAGGTTTGAGAGCATCGTGACAATGGCATTGATGAAGTTGTTATGTGAGAAATTCCGATTTGCCTGAAGCTTTGTCCCATCCAGTTTTATGGGCAAGATAAGTTCTCTCCAGATGTCCTTGAGGAGTGCGATAAGGGGCTGGAAATATGGGGAGATATGAGAAATCATGAGTGCCGTCCAGCCAACGTCAGATTGGATGGCAAGGGTTTTGTAGATACTGGGCTGCATTACAGCAAAGAAGGGATCAAAGCACTGGGCGAGGACTTTGGCAGGCTTGGGCTGACAGGGATTGTCGTACAGGAGGCATACAGCGAGCAAAATATAAAAAAATGATTCCAAGTCATGGTGGGCCTCATGCACCACCAGAACTCCAGGTCCTACAAGGGTGAGCTCTGCGGCCATCCAGCCCCACGTTCCCTGGAGCTAGTATTCAAAAAAGACGAACACCAATGAGTTTGTGAACACACCATACACTGAAGTGCGCTCTTGTCAATAGCCAAGCTGGCGTCATTCTGGAGGTCCTCATCAGCTACAGAAATGACAATGTCATGGGTGCCAAGCAAATTATCCGGGGAGACTACCGAATGTTTCATCTGGTCCATGACGTGAAGTACGGGTATACTATGGTGGGGAGCTTGTGATTGTGTGTCAGAAGAAGAATCACTGCCAGTGGGGATAGCAGTAGCACTGGGAGCTTGCAGCTGCGAGTCAGGGGAGGAATTGTTGGGAATGGACAAAGTCCTGCAACGATGGGCAAGGGGATAGCATAGCCCCAATTGCCCAGATGTAACGCACAGCGTAGCGGTGACGGAGCGTGCTGCGATACAGGTCAAGAACGTAGGATGAAAGAGTGAAGAGTGACGGAGGATCTCTGAGGTCTAAGGCCTATCTTTGAGACGATGCAAAGACCCGGCGGGTCTCTTCTATCTAGGTACCTGAAGAGGCTCACTAGACTCGAAGGTCACTAGAATAACGCTATATTGCGTAGAACTAGCTTAAAGGAAAATACAGGCGAGAAGTACGAGACTATATATACGGTAGGCCCCTGGTCCGTGCGAGGTAAGTATGCGCAGCATACGACTGCGATGCGCAGTAAAGCGTAGTCCGCAGTGACTACGGAGAAATATGAAATAAGGATGCGCAGTAAGGCGCAGTCCACAGTAAGTGAATATGAAATAAGAGATGCGCAGTAAAGCGCAGTCTGCAGTAAGAAGTCTGAAGGAAAGACTGCGGACAGAAACGGAATGAAAGACTAAGTATGGGTATGGGCGGGGCGCCGTGTGAGACATAAGGAGAAACAGATCGAGAGGACATATCTGGTAGTGTGGAGGACGACTCCACTACGAATACAACCATGTATGGTGACGACTGAGCGAGACTAGGAAAGGCGAGCGAAAGAGTCGATGAAAAGTGAAAGAAAAATGACTACCCCCTTCGTAGACCGTAACATCACTCGTCTTTAGACTCGTTCTCTATCACCATACGCAGTTGTATTCATAGCAGGGTCATCCCCTGTCTATTTAGATATGTTCCCGATCTCTCCTCATCCTTATGTCTCACACAGCGCCCCGCCCATACCCATATAGTTATTCTTTCGTTCCCGCCCGCAGTCTTTACTTCAGACTTCATACTGCGGGCTGCGCCTTACTGCACTTTACTTTATTCTATCTCCGTCCGCAGTCTTTATTCAGACTTCATACTGCGGACTACACTTACTGCACTTGCTGCCCATCGAGTCATACATACCTCGCATGGACCAGGGGCCTACTGTATATAAAGTCTCGTACTTCTCGACTTGCATTTCCCTTTAAGCTAGTTCTACGCAATATAGCATTATTCTAGTAACCTTCGAGTCTAGTGAGCCTCTTCAGGTACCTAGGTAGAAGAGACCCGTCAAGTCTTCGCATTGTCTCGAAGATAGACATAGTCCTCAGAACTCCTCGTCCCTCATCCCCCTTCCATCCTATGTTCTGTATCGCAGTACGCTTCGTCATCACTATGCTGTGCGTTACACCCATTACATTGTTTTCAGACAATCAATCCACCATTGCACTTGCTAAAGACCATCAATATCATGCATATACTAAACACATTGACATCCATTTCCATTTTATTCACTGGGTTATCAACAATGGCAAAATCTGCCTCGTTTTCTGCCCTACAAATGATATGGTCACCAACACTCTCACCAAAGCACTCCCATCTCTGAAAGTCAAGCACTTCACCACTGAACTTGGACTGTGCGCAGCTTGAGGGGGAGTGTTAGAATTAGCAATCATGCATGCAGCCACAACATTGGACCGATTGTACAACTGGTGTGCACATGGTGCATACTCACTACATTCTTGTGTATGTTCTTTCTATTGTAGATACATAGCTTTATCATTCTATGAGTACATTGACCGTTTCATGTACTTAATGATTTGTCAGTCCTGTACCCAGATCTATGTACTAAGATCCTTTTATCTCCTTTTCGTACTACATCAGCAAACTAGGGTATGATTGCACAGTGCTGTACAGTGACATAAAGTATGGCTAAAAGTGATTTTCTTTGCTTAATAAGCAATATTTGTTGTGCCTGTAAAGACTGTACTTGCACTGTACTCACTGTACCCAACTGTACCCACTGTACCACTGTGGTAAAATCACTGTTTTGCTGATGTAACAGAGAGAAAGAGGTGACTAGATCCATGCGGAGAGCGGACAGGACACCAAAATTTTCATTGACTTTTTTCACTGAATCCGTGCAAATTATGCATTCAGTGAATCACTGAAAATAACGGGATGCCTTTTCAGTGAAAAAACTCAATGAATCTAGTGTTTCATTGACTGGTCCACTGAAAATAAGCAGTTCTACTATCCACAGTGTAATACACTTTTGGCCCATTGTAATAGGTACATGAATGGTAGTCTCGAAACCCGACGTTACTTTTTCGGAAGCGGAAGCGATGGACAAAGCTGACACGAGTCTGCCCCAGCCTCCTTGGAGACCAAATTTCCAACGTCGTGAATGTCTGTTGCTCGGCGAGCTCTCTCATTTGGTGACTACGACTTGATTCTACTACCCTCCTCGCAAGACCTGATTTTTACGAAGCTGCCTGGTATGTTGTATTTGCATAACTATGTCATTTTACATTCGATAAGAGATTACAACGACGCATCTCCGGAATGCAATTTCCAGACCTCGACATGTTAGTTGAAATATCCATCCACGATTTCCATCAATTCTTCGTGAGACTGTTCACAGCGAGCTACCTAATATGCGAGTCAGACAATGGATCAACTTGAAGTTGCACACCCTATGAATGATCCTTACCTCCACCGGGTCCACTCTTGACCACGCAACGGGTACGCATTTCCTGCTTGTCTTCGTCAAGTATACCTTGCCCGCCCACCGCTTCGCAGCTGCCTCGATCAAACTTTGTTCGTTGCCGACAAAGACTACATGCCAACGACGATTCCTCAACTTGGGCGGCAAGAGATTTCGTAGCTTCCGCAAACCTGGTTCTGGGGATGGGTGTTCTGAACCCATGTTTATCTGAAACGCAAAGATCGCGTCGTCACGTATCAAGGCACCATCGATGCCTGCGAACCCCGAGGTTTCATACCAATAGTACGGAAGCGTTTCCTTAACGTTTGAACCCTTCGACCTTGTAGGAGCCAGAGTCTTTGTTCCGAAGAGAGAGGTGACATTATCTGGGTCATGTGGCCAGTGACAGGCTATGAGTTTGACTGCTGCACAAAAGAAAGCATGGAACCAGGATTGGTATACAAAGCTAGCCGTCTGTCCGGCGTCGTTGGCTTTGCTGAGAGCGGTAAATAGCTGTGACGTAGTGGTGCTGTTTAAATGTTGGAGTGCTGCTCCCAGGATGTAACAGATGGTTTGAGTCGGGACGACAGCACAAGCCCGCGTGCGGTCGATATCGGACTTGGCATAGTTTGCAGGCCGACAGAAATAAAATGTGGAAAAGGCATCGAAGTCGGAAAGATCCATCTCCGTTATTGAAGTGATTGTGGACAAACCTTCCTGAGCGGCGAAAATGGCGGCATCACGATAGCTACCTTCAATGCTCACGTCCGACTTCTCAAGGTAGTACAGCAATGTTCTAGGAGCTCCGCCCCATTTCTCGTGGAGCTGGACCATACGCTGGACGTTTAATCCCATTAGCTTGCTGGTCATGTATGATATCGTCAGATCTAGCTTGGATGGAAGGAGAGTATCACATACGCGAGGTTTGTCACTTCCAACTCAGTCCAAATATCCATCACATAGCACTCGGCGCGAGCCCGCTTTGTCCAATCACGCCAACGCTTTCTATTCGGTGATGTCGCCTGGACCAGTCGGACGGAATCAGGCCAAGAGTAGAAGCTACTAGGGGGAGCGTCTGAGTTGTGGTAGGAATCAGAAAGAGCCCACATGGGGCCGCCGAGTCTGAGAGGCTTCTCGTTGACCAGTGTGTGGAATGTGACTGTTTCTGTAAATACCACATAGAATCGGTGATCTTTATCGTGAACTGCGACCTTTTGCTGTTGTTCGAGAAGCCGGACGAGTAGGTAAACGAGAAGAGTGTTTTACCTAGCGTCGTAGATAAAGATGTCTAGTTCAATTTCATGGCGTGTCCAAAGTTGTTCAAGGCTTACCGGTGCCAGGCTGTCCTGTAACGTAAGCCCCTCGACGGTACCGCCGGCGTGTCTGCAATTCTTGCACTGCGGTGCGATATTCGTCTCTAACAAGAATCTTTTCTTCGATGTCTGCTCCAAAAATGACTCGAAAGGCCCCTAGCCAGCTCCCCAGGTCGATGTACTCGAATCCTCCGGCGTCGTGGCTTTTTAGGGCGGTTCCAGGTTTACCCCAAACTACCTTGATAAACTTTTTCAGGTCGGTACGTATATCATTGTCCACTGCTGCTTTTCCTGATGGCATTGTACTGGGTGGAAAGGAAGGTCGTAGCTCAATATCACGCCCCTATTTGTTCTGAAGGATGACATAAGCACAGGAACATCCGGCTGGACTAAGATTGCGGTGAACGAAACGTACATACGGAGTTCTATCCGTAAGTTGGTAGCACCAATCTACTCTCAACTCCAGCATTCTTCGATGAGTCTCCCCTCACGCTCCATCACAGCAATGACGTTCGCCGCATCCTCCGTCGACATGTTCCCAAACTCTTCCACCGCTTCCTTCACAGCCTCGCGTACCGCGGCAGGCATCTTGTTCGAAGACCTGCAATCGACGTTGTAAGTCGGCAAACGCTGTTTGGACTCGCGTTTTTGCTCACCCAGAAATGATCAGCGTGCCTCGTTGCACGCCGAGAAGCTCCCACACACGTTGCTTGTCCAGCCGCAACAGATCTTGAACATACGTCCTCTTCGTGCCCTCAGGACCATCGCGCGAGAACGCGACACGGTACGTCATATTGCCTGCGCTTGCACAGGCTTCCCACTCTGCACCGTAGTGATGATCTTTCAACGCCGAGCGACAGCCAAAATAAAGTGTCGTCGCTGGACGGTGTCAGAAAAGATACGTTGCAAGCAGTGTTTCAAAGTAACTGACACTCGGATCCAGCGAGGACACGGTCCTCTATCACTGCCCGCATGGGAGCAACGCCGGTCCCAGGACCAATACAAATGAGCGGTGTTTGTGGATCGTTCGGGAGCGATATCAAGCCTTTTTGGATCGTAATACGCAGCTTGTCGCCTCGAAAAGACACCAACAAATTTCAGTATAGATCATCTTCAGTCTGGAGGCATCTACCGACCTGGTTGAAGCGCGGCGAGGAAACTCGTGCAAACACCCTTGCGAGGTATCCTAAGTTTCGTACGATACTTGACGATCGCAACACACAAGTGAATTTCATGAGGATGTTTCTGTGTGGTTCTGTCAGTAATGACTGTTCCGGGAAACGGAGAACATACCTTGGGAGAACTTGCTATCGAAAACTGCCGTGGTCGAAGGGAAGGGAATAGATCAAAAAGATAGTCTCTGGGTATTCGTACCGACCGAAACTCGGCTAGGACCTCTTTAATGGTGCGCTTCACCCACTGAGAGTACTCGTATAGTTCATCCTATGTGAGAGAGTTAGCTTTTCAGCGTTGTACGCCACAGACGACCTACAGCGTATTCGTCGGAGACGAGCTCATCGAGTCTCTCCCGTTCCCTTTCGTCATTCGTAAACCATCGAAGTAACTCAAAGAAGGAACGACGAGGGACTGCATTGAAGTCAAGGTAACGGGTGAATAATATGCGAAGCGTTGAAATCTGAGGTGTATGTTCGGGTAACGATTGATCTGTGTGTCCATGTGATAAAAGTGCGAGGAGGCTGATACGCACACACCTTTCATCACATGGGTAATAGAAAAGGGCTCATCTGCCGTATTCGCCCATCCCATTGACGCTAAGAAGCTATCCACTTCAGAGGCCATAGCAATAGGATGGACGACAGCGACATCCCCTGGTAAATAACTATACCAGTAACGTGAGTACGGACCAACAGACAAGACAATCGCTCACTCCAAGT
>JBBPJP010001177.1:0-10024 GCA_038088775.1 Boletus barrowsii
ATAGACTAGTAGGGTGTCCGTGCTATCCTTTGTCGGCGTCGTTGGGGAATAGCAACTCGTTCTATCACCAACATATTTGAATGCAAGCAAGGTTGGAGCCGACTGTCTCAGTCGGCCCTTCCCAAGTATGAAATCGTGGAGGATCAAAGTAAACAAGGGATGCACAGATCCTGTCCATTCTATCAGATTGCATATTCTTGATGAACGAAAGTATGCGACTTACCCTCCCAGGTTTGCACACCCGGTGAGCATCGCAATGACGATGCCACGCTTCATGTCTCCTCCAACATTCGAGCTAACCCATGCAATGTAAACTGGGAAAGTCGGGTATATGCCAGCAGTAGCAAGGAAGGCGCCGACATAGGAAGGGCCGCTCGGGGGTCCTTTGCGTATATAGGACGATGTACCCCACCAGAGAGACAAACACCCCACCGATCACATACGGGCCACGGAGTTCGTGAATATCAGAACAGACCCCAGCAAGAATTGTGAATATGCAACCTGCGATGTAAGGAGGGACGGTAAGTAATGAGTATTGATGGTGGAAAAGCCGAGATCGTGGATGATTGTAGGGGTGAAGAGAGCAATTGCGTAAACAGGGACGGTTAAACTAGTGATCATGCAATGTCAGAGCGCCCAGCACAAGATAGTTGGTCTACATACCCAATGAACAAGCCGGCCTGAAACCACGCCCTACCGTCCTTGAGGGCCTGTAGAACGAATCTAGCAAGATTTTGCGAATCTTTCTTCAACAACCCAACGAGGTTGGATCTTTCTCTCTCTGTCAAAAATGACGCTGTCTCTGGGTACTAAACATGGGGTGATCAGTATCTACGCGGGACCGGGTAGATTGTAAGGCATACATCATACATGAGGAAGAATGCAGCGAAAGCCGTGATCACGGTGGCTGTAAGAATGTTTGGTTGACCGCTCGTATCTCGTGGTGATCTGGGGGCTCACCAAGTCCCTCCAAACAGAACTATCCCGTTAGGTTAGTGCATCGTGCCACATGAATAAATTCTTGGAGATTCCTTACGATCCACTGCCAACCGTGAAGGCCGCCGAGCCTGCCAGAGCACACTAAACTTGACAGCAGTATTCTATTAAAAGTATCACATACCCATCCATTTTTTCGATAGCGAAGCTTTTTGTTGCGTGAGTGGCATGTTGCATGAAATTCGATCGAGTACGCACACAAGAATGCCACCAAAGGCACCCGCGAGAGTTGCAGAAGAGTAGAATAGTGCAATACACGTTGCCAGATCTGCGCGCAGATACCACATTGAGAAATAATAGTTCACGCCCGAGAACATTCCAGCCTCTGTGAGACCGAGAAAAACTCGTGCGCTACATGATTGGAGAGTAACATTAGGGATGGACTACTTGTTAAATATTTTGGCCCTGACATGATGAGCCCTTGATAGGTGTTTACAAGACACATGAGAGTCGCGACCAGACCCCATGCGAGCATGATCATAGGGACTAGGTTGTTCCAGTAAGTGGATCAAAGCAGAGATACCGAATAGACCACATTTTTAAACGCGCATACAGCACATCTCTTTTTCGCGAGTCGATGATGTTACCTTCAATCAACTCGGGATTGAGCTGAAACCCATGGTATTACTTCTTGAGAAACGCACGGAGATAGAGGCTCTTGGTCTTGCCGAGAGGGAAGGAAATTGGCTGCCTATTGATGCAACTAAAGAATTGCTATGTTTGATCCGTAGTCATGTCTCTAGAGTTGTGAGCTCATACCATTCTTTAACCCTTTTCCCCTTCGCTCATTCACTTTCTCAGAATGAAGTGGGCTTAGAATTCTAGTCAACACATTTCTACTACGTTTGGCGACCGTTGTGGGCTGAGAAGAGATGCAGATTAACATCATCCCCGAGTTTCCTATCTCGAAGACAACAATGCAAGTTATTCTTTTGGTGACTTTTTGGTGACACAGGCTCATTCAAAATACAACAGTGCGCCTACTAACACTTTGGCGTTGTTGGCTGATAAGACTGACATGTTAGGTCACGTGTCGGTGGCAATTCACAAGAGTGGCATTACTCCTTCTTCTCGGACTTTTGCATGGTTTGGTATGCTGCAATGGTCTTTCAGTCCGTCTGGCACAGTCTAATGTTTCGATGGGTGGAGAATGCAGGGGCTTACGAGCAGAGATGATTTTTCGAGATCGTAGCGTAGTCATGGAGTTCAAGGGTAGACCCTACATGTACCTTCTTATGTGTTTCGTATCCTGCATCGCCTTCTGGGCAGATCTGAACCAGCGGCAAGCCATTAACTTCGTGAGTAGAGTTTGCCCAGATCTCCAACAGCGGAAGCGGAGCGAGTAACTACCCAGGGTCGGCGGAGTTCCACGAGATATATATATCTTTTGAAGATGTCGTGTTCTACTGCCAGTGGGTAACCGGTTCCTCACGACCAATTGTTCCTCGCTTTTGACCGTTAACCTGGACGGATGCTAGAGTCAAAGATAAACGAATTGACAGTGAACTCGGTGGGCATGCTGTTCATCGGGTCCATCCTGGCGACTTGGTGAGTTGGCATCAACTTCTTCGGATGGCATAGTGTCGCCGTTACTGTGTCGGGTGAAACAGGCCGATCATCGTGATCATCGTTGACTGGGATCGTTGTGTTGATTGTTCCCCTCATTGTGTATCAGGTTGTGTGGTGCGAATGTGAGTAACTCAAGTCACCTCACCGTTTAGTATCTCATTCGTACATGGGTTGTATTTTTACTTCAGATGCTACAGATGTACGTGTATTTTCGGAGATATGATGACGGGTTCTTGTTCAATGCGATGGTGAGTTATGCTCCGTGCATAAATTCTTTTATGGCTTTCTGAGCGTGTTTTTACAAGGTCATCGCCGTTTTGTGAGTGTTGAACTCTTCGTGACGTGTGTGACAGTAGTTCATTCGTCAAAAGTCTCTCGGACATTTTCAACAGTGCGTCCACCTGCTGGGGAATCTACATGGTGCTCGTCCACACACCAATTGTACCTATCCGGGGGAATGTGCAAGTCTAGGCTTCTTTGGTGCTACATTCATTTCAACTGACGTCAATCTCTTTAGTCCACTTGTGGTAATTAAATATACATTTTCATCCGTGAGATGATTGCTGTCTCACATTTTTAGCTCGAGTCTACAGCGTCGGTATGTAATCGGTTGTGTCCAAGCTTGCGAGTTCTCAGGTCAGTTTCCAGGATGTCGCCATTTTCGTTGTGCAATGGTATTCGATTTCACTGTGTTTAAACAATACCAAAACTCATGTCCAGTTTAGCTTTTTCGCTCACAGGATATATCAAGGTGCTTCATATCTAGTTATTCCGGGTCCCTCCTAAATCGTCCATACAGTATCCTTGCACAACAAATGGTTGACCGGGTTGATCGTACGTCCGTCCGATCTTCTCTCACGTCGCACTCACCCATTTGTATCCGAAATCCAAAGGTCAGTCTAGCCACGTTGGCATTTGGTGAGAATCTCTCCAAAACTATCCTTAAATCGTAACAACTTATCCGTCTTCAAGCCTCTGGCATGGGTAACCAATCTTCTTTGGCAAGCGAAACAAGATCAAGATTGCCAACGTGTTTATCTTGTAGTACTCACCGCCTCTTCGATTGCTTCTTTGCACCCAGCGGGTACTAAACCGTTAGATTTGATCAACGAGGTATGTATATGTTCCTCACTTTGACTCGCGCGTTCAGGTGTCGAGGTATGTCAGGTCTTGGTCGCACTTGCACTCGGAGTGGTCACATTGACGGACATTATCATCACTGTCTCCCTCATTCGATACCACTTCGATGACAAGTTCTCGTTCCCACCGTGAGTCACTCCAGGTGTCATGTCATGCCACGCCGATGATTGACTGCACTTAGGATTTCAAACCTCTTGGATAGGTGCACACTCTACTGTGTCCAACGCAGTATCTTTACAACGTACGTGTATCGCGTCGTGGTTATACTGGTCTGAGCATCTGACATGTTACATCACACAGTATCTCCCATGTGATTGTGGTGATACTTGTGAGTTCAGTTCATACATTGGCCGAGATCTGTACGTCCCGACTTTGATGTAATTGCTAGTGGTTCGGGCTGCCCGGAAACATGGCCTGGACGTTGTTCCAGTTTAGCCTGGGAAAAGGTTCGAGTCCCACTTGCGACACGTGTACGTCCATACCGCTCACGTCTGTCTCTCCTTTTCTCCTCTCAGTGTACACCCTCACGCTCCTGACGCTGTGAGTGGCCAGCGTCGACATGGTTCGCTACTCACGACTCGCTTTCGTGATAGATTGAACCAACGAGAGAGTTTGAAAGAAGCCAATCAGAGCACGCATGAGCGTTCTGTCCCGGACATACGATTCGATGCCGCGTTGCCGATGACAACGCGTCACAATTATGACACGGATGAAAACAAGTCCGAGTCGGAGGTGCCATCGGTATCGATCGTGTAAGGTGTCTCTCGTGTCCATCCGCATGCATGCTTGTTTTCGTGTCTGGTCTGAATCGTCCATGTGCTCGGTGTTGTATTCTTGCTGTGGACAAGTATATAGATACCTGAGTGTACTTATACATATTGTACGTTTGACAAGAATTGTCTAATTCCGAGTCCATGTATACTTGTACTTAGCTATGGTAAAGGTGATTCAAAGGCACTAATCCGTATAGACGAACTGGAGTGAAACGGACGGGCGAGTATAGTAACTAGATGCCCACCAGCGTCTTCCGCCCGATTCGTCATGATGGCACATATGGTTCACCTCACCCATTGTTGGGCTGAGAAAAAAATCTGTAAAGAATATATAGGTTATGTAACCAGTGTGTCCCGTTAGCTTGGGATCGAGGCTCCGGCGCCGCGTGGTCAGGTCCCCCGGCGCAAGAACGGTAGTTGCGCCAAGAATGCCGTTGAGATTGCCAGTGAGACATAGTACCTACCTGTAAATACGACTGAGCATTTGATCAGTCCTGAGTCAGGGTCGACAGTGTTGCGCAAGCCTGAGCCATAGGTGCTTACAGTGCTATTTATTAAACAGAAAAAAACGCGGGAGGCGTGGTGCCCTGTCCGACAGTCGGCGCCAGTTTGGTTACTGACAACGTACTCTCCTCGTGCATTTATTTTCATCGTTGACGGTGGACAAGTTGTTGAAAGAGTCCTACCATGGTGTACAATCTTGCACCGGCCCAGGATTCGACGGGGATGGTGTTCATCGCGGTCACCTTGGCGACTTGGTGAGTCGGCGGTGCCACCGGATCCGGGCCAGTGATCATTGGAGGCTGACTGATCCGGGCCTTTGCATGTCAGGTTTTTTGGTGCAAACGTGAGTCACTGGACGATGTCCAGAAACTCGGCTTGCAATTTCATATGGATTGTCATTCCTATCGCAGACGGTGCAAGCGTATGCTTATTTCCAGAAATACGATGATAGTTTCTTGCTCAAAGTGGTGGTGAGTCACAGTTTTGCCTACGTGCTCGTTTGAGCTTTTCTGATTGTGTTTTTTGAAGGTCGTCATCGTCTTGTGGGTGTCGAGCTTCTCGTGATCGACTGAACGCCAGCTCAACCATGGATCAGCCTTTCGGACATGTTCAATGTCGTTTTCCTCTCCTGGGGGATGTACATAGACCTCGTGGAGACACCAATTCCAAGGCAAAATATGCAAGTCTCTATTTCTTTGGTGATGTGACGTTCTCGACTGACATCGATGATGCATTTTCAGCCCACTTGTGGTAATTATGCATATTGCTTCGTCTGGTACTGTTCCCACATCCTCACCTCATATGTTTCCTTAGCTCGAGTCTACTGCTTCAGTGAGTGATCTTATGCGTTTGAGCTTGCAAGTTCTCAAATGGTTTGCAGGATATTGTCATTTTCATCGTGCAATGGTATTCGAGTTTCCGGCTCCATCGATCTTTGGCGCTCATGTCTAATTTAGCTTTTTCGCACAAAGCATATACCAAGGTGAATCTTTTCTGGTCTTTCTCATCCCTTCTTCAATCCTCTGTACAGTGTCCTGGCGCAACAAACGGCTAACCGGCCTGATTGTACGTTCTTGCATTGCTCTATCGAGTCGCATTCACCCAGCTGTCCTCAAAACCAAACAGCTTAGTCTGGCTACGGTAGGATTTGGTGAGAATCTACCGAAAAGTGTCTGGAGGGTTGTGATGACTTACCCGCCTCTAAGCTTCCGGCTTAGGTGAGCATCATTCCCTTCGAGTGCAACAAGAGGGCTAAGGTGTCTTCTGATAGTTCTCACCGCCACATCAATAACGGGGATGTACCATAGGGGAAGGGTGTATATGGTGAACGAGGTATGTGTATATTCCACTTTATTTCTTCTACGGGTGTGTTTTTGAGGCGAGACAGCTCGGCCTCGCATTTGAACTTGGGTTGGACACGTTGACGGACATTATCATCACTGTCTCTCTCGTCAGATATCTCCTTGATGGCAAATCCTCATTGGGGCCGTGAGTCGTGCCACTCGCTGGGTCGCATGTCGTTCCACGCCGACAGTTGATCATGTACAGGACTTCAAAACTCTTAGACGGATTAATACTCTACAGTGTCCAAAGGGGTATTTTAATGTGGTGCGTGATTCATGTTGGACGTGAAGATCGTGATGACATGATACATCATGAAGCGTCTATCGTGTAATGGTACTGGTGCTTGTGAGTTTCAGTTGGGCATGACAGTCGAGATCTATACGTCCTGACCTCGATGTGATCGTAGTGGTACGCGCTTCCGGAAAGTATGGCCTGGTCTTTGTTCCAGTTCGGCCTTGAAAAAGGTTTGCGTTTTCGCCAATTGTTGCCCACATCCACGTCGCTCACGTTCAGGCTTGGCCCTCTCCCGCAGTGTACGCATTCACATTCCTGACATTGTGAGTGACCATTGTCGACGTCGCTTGCTATTTCGTTATTGACTTCTGATCCACCACCCGTGATAGATTAAATCGACGAGAGAGCTTGGCACAAAGCAACCGCCGCATACATGTGCACTTTGGCTCTGAGTTGCAGCTGTCTGTCGGCTCGCGATGACGGGACAAATAGGGTAAGCTCGAGTCGGTGGTACTCTCGATATCGGTCGTGCGAGACAAGGGCAGGGTGTCGGACATCCGTGCGCTGCTCGTTTTTGCGTCCGATGTTGACCGTTCATGTTATTGGTGCTGTGGTCATTTTCCTGCACGTCATTGTAAAGCTCCGGACAATGATATAGATACCGGCGTGTACATATATTCGACACGAACTATCTAAATTACTAGTTTTCTTATTTATCCTGCAGGGAGTGTAGCATGAAAATATGGCAGATTCGTCATATAGGTCGCCCAATCGACCCACCATTGAAGAGTCCGGTGACCATTTTACGACGATTGCATTTCATAATGCATGTTCGCCGGGCTTCATTGGGCTCGTCATCCTCGAGGCATAGTATTGTACTCGCAAGCTTTCAAGGCGGGCACATTGAAAATTTGGAATACGGTAATAAAGGCCCTTCATATGGAGGGACAAAGGGGAGGTAGAGGGGCAGGGAGTTATATGATCAAGCTTAGGACAGCCGTCGTCCCATCTTCTACAAGGGCCAATGATGACCTAATGACGTCTACCCTAGAGAGTTCAAGACGACCTGGCCGCGCTGGGAGACGATGCAGGCGTGACCGCAGCATCAGGACACATCGAGGATGTTGGGAACGTACCGATGAAGCTGCGAAACGTGCCAGGACGCGCCTGTAAACGGTCAGAGCAGGGAGAGGAGGAGGACCTCACCTTGGAGACTCCAGACGAGCCAGGTGACACGAGCGACGACGCGGAGGTACGAGACGACGTCCAGGGCATCAAGGAAGATCCTAGAAGTGTCAGTGTGACGACTTAAGGAAAGGCCAGGGCGCGATGAGACGCGTAGAGTGCGATTGGAGCGGCGTAAACGATGGCAAAGGACGCCATATGGATGGCGCAACGAGCGGCGCACATCGAGACTCAAAACGAGCCGAAACACTGTTGCCAGTCAGCACGAGCAGCACTGCGACACGACGACGGGACATACCAGGGTCATCCAATCCCATTCACAAACACCCGCGGAGTGACTGAGTGGGTGAGGGTGGGCAAGACGGCATGGAGGTAGACGAGCAAGTGAGCACGCACGCGCATGCAGACATCATGTCTGCATGCATGCTCGTGCTTGTGCGCTCGTCGACGGTGCGTCCTCGCCCTTGTTGTGTCGTCGCATCCTCGTCCTCGTCCTTGTCATGATATCGCATCGTCGTCGGCGTGTTGTTGTGGGTGAGGACGAGGAAGAGGGAGATGGCGTTTGCATGGCGAAGCAATGGTGATGGCGATGGTGAGTAGTGAGGGTGAGGTGCAACGAGGTGGCAGGCCCATCACAATGCTCCAAACGTTACAGGAGTCTCGGTCGCCACAAAAGCAATGTTACTATCAGTATACACACGCCGAACGGCGGGGTAACTGTGCCACTCTGTGGCTTGAGGGCGGTTCAATCTCTACCTAAACAAGCCTCACTTTTTTTTTTTGGAAGTTATATCATTTTGTACCACCAATCACCAGGTCACAGGTGACGGCAGTAGCTCATAGCATTGTTGCACCGTTCGCCAAGTCACAGGCAACGGCATGCATCATTATATCATTTTGTACCACCAATCACCAAGTCACAGGTGATGGCGGTAGCTCATAGCATTGTTGCACTGTTTGCCAAGTCACAGGCGACGGCATGCGTCATTATATCATTTTGTACCACCAATCACCAAGTCACAGGTGACGGCAGTAGCTCATAGCATTGTTGCCCCATTCGCCAAGTCACAGGCGACGGCATGCATCAGTACCTTCGGGACTGCTTTGTCGTGGTGGTGAAGGAAAGCCAAATGTGGGTATTTGGGATGGGGAGGGAAATGGCGGCTCAGCGGAGACCTTTCAGGCAAACGGGATGCCCCCGAACGAAATCCGGGGCGCTGGGTAGGTCCTTCAAGGCAATGGGATGGCCCATTGCAAATCCGAAACCTAGCCGTACATAGACCACATGTTGGTGAGTTTTGGCGGAACGCCATCTGGCCTTGTCGTATTTGTTTGTATGTAGTTATTTGTATTTGGGTTGTCCAGCCCCTGTTAATCGTCTACGCAGTGATGCCGTCCCAGGCGACAACCCGCTTTGACGTCGACCACGACCAGTCCACTGACAATGATGTGGTCGCAAGAAGAAGACGACCAACAGATGCAAAGTCAACTGCACGTGTCTTCATTGTCGTCGCAGCCATACAAGGGTCGGCCATGCAAGCGCTGGCGCGTGCGATCTTGCATCGTCTGTTCCCTCACTCTCCGTCTCACCGATGCGTGTTGCAGCATCAAGTGCGAAATTGGCTATCTGCACTACTACGAGCAGCGTCCGCCCAAGAACAAGTAGCCTGAGGAGACGCCCGCGCCCCCGAGTGGCAGCGAGACCTCGAGGATCGTACCCTGTACGCGATTCGAGTTTAATAACCACATCGACGTTTTACGACTTAACCCTCACTGCAGAACCCGTGTATGGAGGAGCTACGCTACCCCAGCCGTCGAGCTCGTCGCTCTGGGCATGAACGTGCCGCAAACCGCCTTTCTGTACCAGCCAGAAACGCTGGGTAACAAGCTTTTGGTTGATTCTGACGTGCGTCCATGCGCTCGTTCCTTGTTACTTGCTCGTTGACATGAGCGTCGTAAGTTCTCTATCAGTGGAGCTGTCGTCCGTGTTTCAGACTTCGCTGACGGCAAGGCTCTCTTATACGCCAAGATCACCCAACCTACCCTCACCGTCCCTTGCAGTCCATTCAAGACTGTCATCGTGCAGCCTTTTGAGCATGGCCAAGAAGGAGACCTCGTTGGGGTTGCCAAGATCATCTGTTCAGAAGTCGAATTGTGGGTCGCTGGAAGCGACGACGCAGCTGGCATCGGACCCCTCGGTGTCGCATCCTGCATCATCGCCGAATATCCCGAGTATGAAGTATACTCTGTCCTCTTTGAAGACCACTCCCTGGAGGAAT
>JBBPJP010001179.1:0-10002 GCA_038088775.1 Boletus barrowsii
GTAGGATGCGTGTTGGCCTCGTTAGCCTGGGCTACATCGCAGCAATGAATGAAGCAGCACATGAAAGCGGTGAGTCCAGGCCACCAATAGTCACGTTGTACCTGATTAATGGTCCGGTATTAACCGCCATGACCACCTGCAGGCGAGTCATGGATGACATGGAGGAGGTCGTTCCAGTGAGCTTCAGGCACGTAGGCCCAATCCTTGAAGTAGAGAATACCTTCATCATAGCGCCAGTCATGAATAGATGATTGAGGAATACCTGAGGTACCCCCATGGAGTTGGTGTAGCTGGTCTATGACAAAGCTGTCGTGGGTGGATGACTCCTTGATAGCAGTCCGGAGGTTGGTGTCAATTCGTTTTAAGAAAAGCTTTCCTGGAAGTAGGGTAACCTCGGTGTTGTTGACCAGTGTATCCAGGGCGTCCTTCCATGAGAGAGCATCCACCAGGCCCATGTTAATCCCAGGTACATGTTGGAACAGGAGGTTGTAGTCCTGTAACATTAACCATTGCACTTGCCACCGCAATAGTTTTCTTGGGCCCTTGAAGTAGCACAGATTCTTGTGGTCTGTGAGCACAGTTATGGCCCAGTTGGTTCCAGTAAGGTAGTGCCGCCATTCTTCTAGCACGTGTATAACCGCTAGAAGTTCCCTGTCGTAGATGTTGTAGTTACATTCTGCTGGTGAGAACATCCGTGAGATGTAGCAGCAAGGGTATAAGTTGCCATTGGCATCCTTCTGCATCAGCACACCTCTGGAAGCCATTAGTGAGGTGTCTGTCATGATGAAAAATGGTTTGGATGTATCCATCATTGTGAGTATGGGTTTAGAGGTGAAGGCCTTTCAGAGGAGGTTGAAAGCCTGTTGTTGCTCGTGTGTCCAGGACCATGGCTGCCCTTTCTTTGTTAATCCAAGATCGGCCTGGCAATTCCTGAGAAGTTCAGAATAAACTTGCAGTAAAAGTTGCAGAACCCTATAAATGAGCAGACTGTGCAAACCAAGTTAGGCAGTTTCCAGGAAGAGATTGCTGAAAGCTTGGTAGGGTCCATTGCAATGATACCCTCTCAGATGACCATCCCAAGGAATTCAACCTCAGATGCATTGAACATATATTTTTCCAGTTTGAGGCCGAGATGGTTTTCTTGTAACTGTTCTAGAACTCGCCTTGTTCATTCATGGTGTTTCTTAAGATCCCTAGAATGGATCAGCATATCATCCATGTAGATGATCAACCATCCTTTCACTACCATATCCTTGAAAATGAAGTCCATGAACGACTAGAAAGTCACAGGACTGTTGCAAAGGCCCAAAAACATGATGAGAGGCTCGAAGAGGCCAAAGGGTGTGATGAATGCTGCCTTCCAGGCATCTTTAGTCTTGATCCGGTGTGAAGTAGTAGACATGGGGTGCTGTCCCAAAGGAACAAGGTGATAGAAAAGGTGGGTGCGAGATAGACTTGTCCCAAGGGGTTCTTGACTTAGTTGTTGTAGTTGAAGGGGTAACCAAGATGCATTGAAGAGCAGAAAAGGTAATCCAGAAATAATCTGGACGGAAACGGAACAGATGGATAATGGAACGACATATCTGTGCCACGGATGACCAATGGATGGAGACAGATGAAGACAGAAGGCTTGGGCGATGTACGATGACAACCAACAAGACCTTCGTAGAGAAGAGTGTCGGGGAGAACATTGACCCACAATCCGAGTGAAGTAGATATATTTTTGGACAATACAGAAGTGTTTTATAGTCCAGGGCATACCCCAGACTAGATCCGAAACCCTAATGGAAAAGAATGACAGTGGAGTTCATATCTACGAAAACTTCTAAGGTACTTTGATGGGTCGTTGGGCAGTGTATGAAAGGACTATGTGATTGTCAGCGTGATGGAGATAGAAAGGAGTCCGTCACCCCTGCGCTGGGTAACGACTCTAGACTGTCCGAACTTGTCCCGATGGTACATATGTTTGCAATGCTGTCTCTAAAGGAGTCATATGTGTCTCGAAGGTAAGTAGGAAAGGATATATGAAAGGGAAAGATGAATCCGTGACAAGAAATTTGAATCTGATCGACAATCCGATCACGGATGAGCACGGACAACCACGGATAAACATGGATAAGGAAAGACGGACCTTGGACGACACTCGGATGGATATGAAAAGATACAGGAAGCTTGATGGACTCTTGACAATGATCTGTAACCTGGAAAATGGAGAAAAGGATGGATACAACCATAGAGAGCATCAAGCTCCTACACTGGACATTGTTATAGCCTCAGCAGATATCCATCTTCGTGAAGTAACGGGATCCCTTGAGCTGGTCCATCAAGTCTCCTATAAGCAGGAGAGGGTACACATTCTTGATGGTATGCTCATTGAGATAGCAGTAATCTTGGCAGGGGCGAAGATTGCCGTCCTTCTTGGAAATGAAGAAGATTGGAGAAGCCATGGGGGAGTTGGATGGGCAGATACGTCCAGCTTTCAAGTGTTCGTCAATGAAATCTTTACATGCCTCTCGCTCCTTAGGGTTGAGCAGGTAGGCCTTGGCAATCTTGGGTTGGAAAGAGTTGTCTAGATCTATGCTGTGATCAAATGACCAGTTGGGGACAAGCCAGGGGTATGCAGTGCAAGGCAGGACCTTGTGCCTCTATCTCACAACATGATCATGTGATATTGTAAAAGATCCTCATTCTCCTGCATGCATATGGTTTGCAATGCTCAAACCTGTGATAGCGTCTGTCAGCCCCACCCACGAGTGATGCCACATTTGATTGGGTGTTGTACCCTTGTTCGAGAAACGAAACCATCATTGCCATTTGAAAAGGCAAACAGCATTGTATTGGAAAAAAGAGCATACCCTGCCTTGGTTGGACTGTCCTCTCTCAGACCTGAGTACTCTGCATTGGCTTCAAATTCTGTTCGTCTCGTTCATTGCCGAGAAGAAAGTGAGACCTCATGAGAGGTGATCATATCAATTGTGTTCCGTTGAGCACGAAATGGTAATGGTCAAGCACGATGGACATTTGTGAGGGCCTATGCCAGCAGGCCCCCTTGCCGTTCACTTGCTGAATTGAAAACCCACATGTCATTCTCACCTGTACTCATGTCTCATCGCAAGGGGAACCTGTGCACACACATCAATGAGTTGGGTGTGTTTGCAGAGGCAAGGTGAACTGGGCGCATGTCAAAAAGTGTACGCGTATCAATGGGTTTTTCAGTGTCACTGGGTGGCAGCAGCCAGGACATGTCGTGTGGACAAGGGCAGGAATGGACATGTGACCAAAAACTGACAAATTAAACAAGGCCAAACAAGAGACAACATGATCCACCAATCACATCAGAGCACTCTAATCGCTGCCTTTACATGGAAATCTGGACAATTGTGCTCCTTCGGTGCAACAACCATCGTATTCTGACACTTCAGCACGACATGTAAAGTAATTGCATAGCTTGCAATTATGCAGCCCCCAGATACCACGTCAGCTGAACCATCATTTCACTTGATATCTCGTGTAGATAGCTAGTCAACAGTATTGTATATAATTTTACTACTAATATTTTGGCACAATCATCAACACCCGCCTCATCGTCAGACAGATCATGTATCTGGAATGTTCCCTCATTAGATTCATCACCATGGTTCTGATTAGTCCCACTTGGAAGCGGGTTATCGATGGAATTTCATGACCAGTAGGCTGTTTGAATCCACTACCATTGCTGTGTGATATACTTTTTCGGATTGAACTTTTCTCTTATGTTGGGCACTGTGAATTTCCCTAGCCTCACCGTGCAATAGAAACCAGTTGCTATGCAGGCATAGATCATGCAGGTCATCAAGATTGAGGTTTACCTTGATGATCTTGAGATCGTCGACAGTCATTGGTGAACGCTTGTCTCATTTGGAGTGATTTTGGTGCTAGACACGATGCCCCTTGTAAGGTAAGTCTGAGTTCATCCTGTTGAATGTTCCATGGCTGACCATGGAGTAGGTGCCAAGCTTTGATGCCCACTGCATAGTTGGAAAGTGAGAAGGAGGGGGTCGGAGATGGGGCAACATTCACACCCCGGAACAGGACCATACATTGCCCTAGAGTTCATTTGTGCTATCTGCCCACGAGGCTCCGATTACCTCCAGCATGCACTCTAGCGCTTGTTCCGAGATGAGGCTGGATGCCGTCTCATTCACTGGGTGTCTGGATTCAGATGAGAGTATTGGGACCCAGAGGCATATTCTGTCTTTGGCAAGACAGTGTTGGCGAGACAGTGAGGATGATATTGCGAGGGAAGAGGGCAAAGGTAGGGCTGGTAAGGACATGGTCTAGGGGCATTGGCAGGGACGTTCATTGCCGACGATAGCATGGAGTTGAAACGTGGAACATTAGTGTTGATCATTCTAGAGGGTGCAGATGATGAGCTTGTCCTCAAGGTGGGTCTCTGCATGGGTTCAATTCGGCTGCTTCCTGTTGGGCTCATAGACTTCAAGTGTTCTGGTAGCGCTTGATGAGTAGTACCCTTCTCTGAGTTCTCTAAGCTCTCTTGCTGAGAGAGGCTCATTCAGCGACAAATCAAGTTCTATCAGCCAGTACTTAAGGTATATTTATCTTCCATTTTCAGCGTGAACAGTAGTGAAGCGCTCATATATGTTCAAGTTCGCCGGGTGCATTCAAGGGCAAAACCTGTCTTCGCCAGGTTTAAACAGTTTCTGTGCCCCGCAGGCGTTCAAAATGTACCCATTTTCATCCTGTCCATGTACACAGCAGTGAAATGATGTGCCTACTAGTTGAGCAGCTGTGTTCACTAGGAGAATCCCTCGTTGCAAGGTTTGAGCAAGAAGGCAGGACAAACGACACCAACGAAGAAATTATTTTAGATTGTCAAATACTGGAGCATCCTTGTCTACCTGGTGACCATAATCGATCGGCCTCTTTGGTCGACTTTCCACTTCCTCTCCAGTGTTGGTACAGCCTGCTCCGAGACACGACGGACCTTCTGGAGGGCATTGTTCTTGCTGTGGAGGGCCGCGAACTATATCCACCTGAGTACCCCAGTCAACAGATCGTTTTCGCAATGACTGCACTTTGGCTTGGCATTCAGCACAGAGGAGTCAGTGGAGTGGGCTAAATCATCCTCGAGCGGGGAGCACTTAAACTTTGCATGCAAGGGCACCGTGATCACGGAGCCCATGTAGTCATATTTTCCGTTGAAGACGGCCAGCCTGGGTTGACAATTTCACAATCAAGATGGCGGGCCTGTGACAGGCTCCCAAAGGCATATAGGGGGGATGACGAATGAATGAACGGGCCCGCTGATATTGAATAGAGGATGCATGAAAGAGGTGAGTGTGCCAGCAAGTGACACAGAAGTTGTATGCAATAAACAAGCAGGCCCACCAATGATACATAGCATCTGCATATAATACACAAGTGGGCCCACCGATGACACCTAGGATTTGAATGTAATACACGGGTGGGCCTGCCAATGAGATATATGAGATAAATACAATATACGGGTGGGCCTGCCAATGAGAGATATGAGATGGGTGCAATACACGGGTGGGCCTGCCATTACTATATATGAGATGTACCCAATACACAGGTGGGCCCGCCAATGCTAAATGTAAGATGTACCCAATACAAAGGTGGGCCCACCAATACTATATGTGAGATGTACAAAATATACAGGTGGGCCCGCCAATACCATATGTGAGATGTGCACAATACACATGTGGCCCGCCAATACGATATATGAGATGCGCAAAATACACATGTGGGCCTGCCAATACTATGTGTGAGATGTACACAATACATGGGTGGGCCCGTCAATGAGATATGTGAGATGGATGCAACACACGGGTGGGCCCGCCAATGAGGCATATGAGATGGATGCAATGCACAGGTGGGCCCACAAATGATGCGTGGGATATGTACGTAATGCAAGAATGGGCCCGCCAATGAGATATATGAGATGAATACAGCACACGGATGGGCCCGTGAATTATATAGAGGATCTACGTGTGGGCCAACTAATGTGACATGCGAAGGGGATAAAGTACATGGGTGAGCCCGCTTATGATGCAGAAAATCCACAGGTAGGCCCAATCATACAGAGGATCCCCATACAATACATGTGTGGGCCCGCCAAAAACACATAGATTAGCCATACAATACATGGGCGGGCCTGCTGATGACACATGTAAGATGGATGCAAGACATGGGTTAGCCTGCCAATCATATATGGGATGCAGATGTAATACACGACCAGGCCCGCAAATGAGATGTTTAAGATGGATAAATACGCGGGTAGGCCCGCCAATTATACAGAGGATCCAGAAATATACAGGTGGGCCTGCAGATGATCCGTGGAATGAGTGCCATAAAAAGGTGGCCCGCCAAGAGGATATATTTGACAGATAAAACCCATGGTTGGGCCCGCTAATTACACACAGGATCCATGGAAATACGTGAAAATATGCATGCGGGCCCACTGATGCGACATGCATATGGATACAGCAAACAGGTGGACCCGCTGATGCCGCATGCAAGATGGATAAAATATGCACGTGGGCCCGCCAATACGATGTGTAAGCTGGGTACAATACACATGCGGGCCCACTGATGCGGAAGGTGAGATTGATGTAACACACGGGTGGGCCTGCCAATTATACATGGGATGTGTGTTCAACGCACGAATGGGCCCGCCAATGAGATAAATGAGATGGATGCAATACACGATTGAGGCCGCCAATTATACATAGGATCCACAACACAATACATGCATAAGCCCGCTGATACAACATCAGAGATTGATGCAGAACATGCGTGGGCCTGCCAATGATGCATAGAATTCAGCATGACAGACTATATAACTGATCTACAAGAGCCACTAAATTGATATATGATCCCGCCACAGGCAGATACTTGGCCCATGTGTATGACGACCCTCTGAAAACACCACAGCCATTCGGAAGGCAGAACTGAATTGGAGATCGCCATAGCATCGCATCGGGATGTGTGGATCATGACTTCACCATGGTAGAGGGGTAGATGCTACAAAGAAATTGCATATGATGACTACGACAAGCTAAGCTGTGAACTCGAATTTCTGACGCTCCTTGTCAATTCTATCAAGCTCCTCCAATATTTGTTTCTGCTCTTCAAGCTCACTTTCACGTTTCTGGCATGCATCTAGGAAACGCTTCCGATAATCCTGCATTACCTTTACGAGAGCATCATCCAACCCGTCTTCCCACGGAGTTCGACGTGTTGCACACATGGCAAGATAATTCTTGCGGGCCGTAAATGTGTCTTAATTGATTCATGAATAACGTAACACAGATAGTGAATGAGAACTGCATACCTCGAAAGCCGTTCTTCAGCAATGGGAAATTCCTCTTGAGCTATGCAGGCTTTCTCTTTCTGAAGGTCGTCCATACCTAAAGCCACAGTTAAGAGAATGCAGGTATTCGCAGGAAGACATACCTGGTGGTTGTAATCTGTCATTTAGCTGACAATAGTATTTCTTTCGCTCGACTGAATGATGCATATTGAGGATTTCCTTTGGATATTTTCCCTGCAAAACCTGTGGCGTAGGCTTGTACCAACAAGCTAAGGGAATGATGAAAAAGGGGGCTCTTATACGGTAAATAAAGCAGGTTGAGAACTTACGGAACGATGTGGAAATTTTAGAAGACTTTTCACTTTCACTGTCTCGGGTGGTGGTCTTTGGAGGAGGTGGTAGCTTGAGCTGATGCAAGGGCGGGATTCCTTGCCTGGTGTCGACCTGCTTCTCAAGGACTATGTCAATCGGCGTGGGGAATTCGGTGCTTAAGGGCTGCGTGTTTGATTGTATGGGGGGGTGGTTTGAAGATTGGTTCGTGCATTGTGGAGGGATAAGTGAGGGATCCGCACTTGTAGAACTGCCAGAGTTATGGCCATTTGACTCCGTCGGTCTTCCGTGAGTAGCCGCATATTGTTCAGGAACTGGCGGAAAAACCAGCATGGAAAGGGAGGAGAATGGAGGCCAGCTAGCATCCGGTTCTGTTAACTGACGAGCTTGCATCTGGGATGTGGGTGGTATGTTGAGGCACCACAGCGGCGGAGCATTCCTAGGAGGTGGCATGGATATGCCCACCCTTGACTCATGGTCACGAGCCACCCAACAGCGTTTGCGCCTTGGCGGTGATGGTGTGGGCTCATGCGGAGGGAGATGATACAACTCCGCTAAATATAACGGTTGGGCATACATGGTTTATTGATGGTATGATTAAACATCACACACCGGTATCTGCAAAATGTACTCTCCTTGATTCATGTTCCATGCTGTATGATCTATTGCGGGGATGGTAAGGTTGGTGGATCAAGGGGTAAGCAATGACATGAAGACGCGCTTGAACATGGGAAAGGTGCTAGCCATAGCACTGCACGACACCATGGGAATTTCACCTTTGATTGCTTCATCCTCACTATCTGTGCTGCCACTGCAGACAATCCATCTCACACCACAACCTCATTCATCCATCCCCTTAAATCTATTTAACATGTCCTTCGACAAAGCACTTGTCAGCATGGCAACGACCGTTGTCCGTGTCATTTACAATGAAGTCATGGGAGGCAAATGGGAGTGCACACTAGAGATCGTTGACCAGCAAATGGTGAGTTCAGTGACCTCTCCAGACTGCTTAAATACGAAGGAAACATCTTCAGGTGATTGCTCGCAATCTCGTCCCCTCTGCCACCGCAGTTCCTGGCATCCTTGTCGCGATGGACCTCTTCCGCAACTCTCACCCGGACGTACCTGGTTGTCCTGACTGGCACACTATCGTGCACTGGACGAACGACAGTATTGCCCAGCACCCCTGGTCAAGCCACGTGCGGATCATACGCATTGAAGCCAAGCTTGGAAATCATGCTGAGAAGAACACGCCTGGTAGTACAAAGGTTGGCGAGGAATCCACCACCATGGACATGGACATGTGTGAGTTGAGTCATGAGTCTCACGAGAATGAAGGGGAGGGCCAGAGCGATGAAGAAGACCCTGTCGTTGTCAAGATAGAATCAGACGAAGAATATGCCATGTCTCGTGGCAGAATTAGCGGCACAGCATTCAAGGCGTCCAATGAAGCTGAGCTCGCGTTGATCATGAAGGCATGGGAGAAACGCAAGGCTATCGCATTGGGGAAGAAGAAGGCAATCGAAAACAGGCCGCATGTTCACCATCAGATCGCTGCCATGCATTGTGCCCCTGTCCCCAGACCGCCACGATCCGCCTCAAGTTCAGAAGAAGAGGAAGACAGTGACGACGATGACAATGCAGCTCAGTCTGGATCAACACCCGCGACCAGGCCGTCATTCACTCCCACTCCCACTGCATCTGCATCATCGATCCCAACGCCAATCGCTTCTTCATCCGCAGATAATTCGCAGGCAACATCCTCGGCCATCCCACCTCCCACGCCTAGCTCAACCGAGCCTCCCAGGAGACCAGGACGTTCGAAAAGAGCTCGTCAAGAGTTGCAAGTACAACAACCAGACAACGCATGTGCGACATGCATTTCCTTTGGTGTTACATGTGAGCCTGTTGAGGGCCAAGCCTGCACAATGTGCCACCATAGGAAAAAGCGCTGCGAACACACAAATCAACAAAACAGAGGGCGATCTGTCTCAAGGGTGAAACCACTCTCCCACCAACCTTCTCAGGAGCCGACAACCACCGCATGACAGACCAGGAGGGGACGCTCAGCTTCTCGCACAGGGGAAGAGGACACATGTAATGTGTCATGCAGCATCGCCTGCAAAGACAGCTCCTGAATTATCTGAACCACCTGCAAAAAGACAACAACAACAATCACATCCACCCACACGCTACTTGGAGGCAGCTATGGCTGCGGAGGGTGGCAAATCACCCGCGCCATCATCCCCTGCCAAGTCCCGCCCTTGTCCCCGCCCCCCCCTCTTCCCCAACGCTTTCAAGACCGGCCCCCCTAGCCCCCACCCCCCGCAAATGTG